>CAUYPK010070294.1:0-22974 GCA_963574355.1 Loris lydekkerianus
GTTTATCTCTTATTTGATTCTGTTTTTGGATTTCCTTTTGGTTATTTTCCACTTTATTAGCAGTTTCCTTCATTGTTTCCATCATTTCCTTCATTGTTTTCATCATGTGTATTCTAAATTCCCTTTCTGTCATTCCTAACATTTCTGTATAGGTAGAATCCTCTGCAGTACCTACCTCGTGGTCCCTTGGAGGGATTGCTCTGGACTGGTTCTTCATGTTGCCTGGAGTTTTCTTGCTGATTCTTCCTCATAAGTGATTTCTTTTATCTGTTTCCTTGCCCTAATTTTCCTTTCACTTCCTCTTGCTCTTTAAGTTCCTGTGCCTATGGACTAAGGTTTTGATGAGTCCTTTGGTAAAGGACCAGAAGGATGAGAAGGTTGAAGAGCAAGAAGGGATAAAAGAAAGAAAAAGAAAGAAAGAACGAACGAAAAGAAAATACAGAAAGGAGAGGGTGCGGGTAAAAGGGAATATTGACAAAAAGAAGAGAGGCACAGAAAGAGGGAGACAGAGCAATATAGGTGTACTGTAGGGTATTTTGACACTATCTTTTAAAAAGCCCCAACCTTTGAGGGTGCCCAGTTGGGTGGTTCCCTTGAGGTCAGCAGCTCTTTGCTAACCTGATCGGACACAATACCCCACCTCCACCAAGTAGAAAGGAAAGACAAAAATGCTATAAATCAAACTAAAACAAGAAAACAGAAAACTTTATGGGATAAAATTGGGTGAAAACCCAAATAATAGGGCTAGAAACACTAGCAAAAATGAAGTTCTAACTATTGAAAAAGGCAGCAATGGTAAATTGTATTTAAACTAGAAAAATAAAGAAAGAAAAGAAAGAAAAAAAAAGAAAAGAAAAAATCTGTATGGAAAAGGTTGAAATTAAAAAAGGAAACAACAACAACAACAACAAAATAAACAAAAAACAAACAACCAACCAAAAAAAAAAAAAAAAAGCAGTATATATATCTTGTTGAATATTGTCTGGGCAACAGGTGGTCTTCTGGGGTATGAAATGTTAATCACAATGCTGATATGACTGGAGGCCTCCACTGATTTCTCACACCCCACAGGGTGGACACCCTAAATCTCTCTTCAGCCCTCTTAAAAGGCACTTTAAACTTCTAAACTTGGCTAGGCAGAAGCTTTTCCCAGGAAAGTGCTTGTCACTGGGATCACTGCTAAAGTGGCTATCCTCTTACCCAGTGTGCCAAAACTGGTCTCACTCTACCCCTGAGGGTTAAGGCTGTAAGGTGGCTCAGTCTCTGCCTTTAGCCTGCTCAGTCACTAGGTTACCAGCTCCTGCCCGATGCTTGCTTTGCAACCCTGAGGGCGGAGCTTGCCGGGGCATTCTCTCACAATGGCTCCCCGCAGCCCACAGCCAAACACCATTAGCTCCGGCTGGCTCAGCAGCTCAGTATGGGGCCCTAGACAATACCCAAAGTTCTCTGCACTCCTGCTCAAGCTCTCCCCAAGGCAGTTCAACTGAGTGCCAAGTCCAAAAACACCAAAACAGTTCACAGATAAGGCCTTTCCAGTTTGCAGTCTTGCTGCTGCTGTACTTACAGCTGCTGGCAGGATTAGACAGCTCAAACACACGCGACCACTTGCCAAGTTTTCCACTTTTTTTGTCCTCCTCTTGGGGTCCAGAAGTCTCTCACTGACTCCATGTATCCTCAAAGGGATGATTATAGGCAGATCCCACCAGCCAGAGATGCCTAGAGTCTTATCTCCTCAGACTCATTGTGCCCAGTTGCAGAGAAGCTGTTACTTGGTCGCCATCTTGTTCTCACTCCTGTAGGTTTGTTCTTAAGTTGAATTTGTATGTAAGTTACCTGTAATAGCCTCCATTCGTAAGTGTGAGTCGTACATCAGTTGGATGTTTGTAACATGGGAACTTGCCTGTAATAGCCTCTGTAGGTGTGAATTGTCTATTAAGTCAGGTGTTGCATCTCAGGGACTGTAGTACAAAACTGGAAACAACCCAGATGTTCTTTAACAGGTGAATGGTTAAACAATGGTACATCTATACGTTGGCCAGCCATAAAAAAGAACAAATTACTTATATATTCAACAGCCTAGATGAATCGCCACAGAATTATGCTGAGTGAAATAAAAAAATTTTTTATGGCTAAGGAGTACTCCACATACCTTTTGTAATATTCTGAATGGAACTAGACCATTCTCCTAAGTGAAATATCGCAAGAATGGTAAAGCAAATACCAAATGCCCTCACTATTAAACTGGAACTAACTGAAATGGAAACCAGCTAGGGAAGGGAATAAACCAACCTACGAATGCTATTTGGGTGATGGGCCAGGACTCAAGCGTTACAAAAATGATTCATGTAACCTAAAACACTTGTATCCCTGTAATATTTTGAAATTCAAAAATTAGTCTGAAAAGCTTACATGCTGTATGATTTCATTTATGTATCATTGGGGAAACTGGGTAAACGATATATGAGAATCTGTTTTATTTGTCCAACTGCATGTAAATCCATAACTACCTAAAAAAGGAAGTTGCATTTAAAAGTCATCCCTCTGAGAACAGTAGGAGTTTGAATTGGGACCATTTTCAAACAAGCCACATAAGGCAGAAGTCCAGCGCAGGCCTTCCATGTGCCTCCTGACCTCATCTACTGTCTCAATGCCTGTGAAGTGATGGGGTTGGACCATAAACGGGTTCTAAGATTTCTTTCTGCTTCTACAATTTCATGATTCTTGTGAGCTATACACATTTGTGGAACTTTGTTCTCAGCCTTACTCCAATGTGTACAAATAATCAACATATTGAATCCCACAAAGGCATAAATGTATTCATGATCTATGTATATATGACTTAAGAAAAAAAAAGGACCCCAGAAAATCTTTACGAAAACAACAAAATTACATCAGAACAAGTAAACTCGTCCTTATGCTCTCTTGAAAACTGCTTTGCATACCACAGCAAGCTTACCAGAGGTAGAGGGGAAAGCTGAGCATTTCCTTCTTGAGTAAAAAATCCTCATCTTCATACTCCCCTCACACCGTCCTCTTCCACAGAGAGATAAGAGGGTTGTTGGAGGACATCCACACAGAGTGGGCAAGTTCACAGGAAGAACTTTGAGTATTCTAGGAGCTCTGTTCTGTATTCAGTATTTTATTACTGAATTTATTTCACAGCTTCAGAACTGCACTAAACTTGGGCAACTTGTGCTCCTTTCTCGACATTTTCATAAATTCCTCACTATATACCTTCCCTTCTAGGTTTACTCTTCCCAGTTGAGCCATACTCATATTCATAAATTTAATCCTCAACTCTCAATCTTTTGACCCATTGTACTTCCTAAAGATGACTACAAAAATCTCTCTCATCCCATCGGCTCTTCTTCCAATGTGATTTAAACATTCCTTCCACAAAGCAGTGGAGACTATGTTCCAGGGCTTGATGTAGGCAGAGATTTGCAACTGTCCTGACTAATAGCACATGTTGGAAGTGACATGTGCAACGTTGAAGGGTAGAACATAAAAGGTCTATGCACGTCCACTTGCTCTTTGGAGATGCTCGCTATTGGAACCCTGCTGCCATGCTGTGAGGAAGCCCAAACACATGCCTGTTGGTATCTTGGCCAACTGTTCAGCTGAGGTGTCAGCCAATTACTAACCTCAGCTGAGAGACACTCCAATGAACATGGCTCTAGCTAACTCCAGCTCCCAGTTGTGAAGCCACCATCAGCCTTTGAGTGATCCTAAATAGAGTGGGACGAGCCATCCCCAGTATGCTCTGTCTAAACACCTGACCCACAAATGTGGGACAGAAATGTGGTGTTCCCCATTGGCCAAACCCAGCTGGGATCCAGAGAGGAAGTGAGCCCGGCGCTACCAGCCATGTAAGTCAGCTTCCTGGGGCAGGAAGTAGGGTGGCGTGTGGAGCTGGAGACACTGGCAGGTAGCCAGTACAGTGGGGAGTCTCACTCATACTCTGCCTTATTTCAGTTATGATGCACAGCAGATGGCATAAAAGTTGGGATGCCTAATTTGTCTCAGTATGGAATAAATAATAAACAGTAATCATTTAACCATCCTGTTCAGATGAATCTATAAAATGAGGATCTTGAAGTAATTCATTTTCAAGTTACCTTTCAGCTCTGGCATTTCTCATGAAGAAGTGGTAAAGCTTCATCATGAAGCACATACGCTCTGGAGCCACCTAGCCTGGGTTCAAATCCCAGCTGTGCCATTAACCAGCTGTGTAAATGTGGGCAATTCCCTCAGCCTTTCTGTGTTTCCCTTTTCTCATCTGTAAATAGGAGTGAAAAAAGTGCCTCGCTTACATGTTTATTGCAGAGATTAGATGCACTAATAAAGGTAAAGCCCTCACCGTGGCGCCAGGGGAGAGTAAGTACCGGAGAAGTGTTACTCATTGTCATGACCAGAGGAGAAGATTACAGGGCACATGCAAACCCTGGGGAGGAAACGTATGGAAAAGCTGCAAAATATCTTTCTGCCTTGATTTTCCTCTGTGAAACAGCAATACTACTGCCATTTTCTCTGATGCTTAGGTTGAGGCAGTTAGGGAACTTGAATGTGTAACCATCTGGCAGCTTGACGGTCAGGTCTGCCTGGTCAAAGCTGATGCACACCTCCGCGACACTTCCAGGCTGGAAGGGAAAGGCAGCCTCCCGCTGCTCAGCTCCCCAGGCCCCGCCGTTCTTGCTGTTGCACACGATAGTATTGGCATCCCCATGGGCCTCGAAGCGGGGGTTGAAATGCAGGCACAGGTTGTTGCTGTCTTTGCCCAGGTTCAGCACAAAGCTGTTGGCGTTGGGGGCCACCTCGCCCCGTACTCTGAGGCACTCCCCAGGTTTGAGATTCAGGTTGCTGGTGACCAGACCACAAGCCATGATTGAAGAAGGAAGATGTTCGAGGACTGGTGCACCAGCCGTCTGAAGATCTGAAGACTCCACCCCAAGAGAATTTATTAAAGGAAATATTTATAAAGACATGGGTGAGGCATAGGGAAGAAACCACAAGGGATACTTCATGACCCTGAGAGAAGGAGCCATAAGGACACTACTGTCACCCCTGGACATGAAGGTGCATGAGCAGAGTCATCAGCTAAACCCGCAGAGCTGTGTGGCCTTGGACAGAGGGGTGCAGCTGATTCACAAAACCTCACAAGGAGGGGGCCAGAGGGAGTAAATGGCCTAGCCTGACTTTCCTCCACACCCCCAACCTATTGACAGTACTTTCCATTGGTCAAACCCAGAGAAGGCCAGAGACTGAGAGTCATCTTTGCAGTTCATACAGGTCATTCCCCCCAAGGCAGAGAGCAAAGTGGAGAATGTCTGCAGGGTGAGGAGAGGGACGAGGAGCAGCCTTCAGTAGCGCATTGGCTGATATAGTCAGCCACCCCACGGGCCAGCTCAGGAGAGTCCATGTATTTAGCTAGGTTCTAAAATATGTTCTATTAAATACTGTGTGAGGGATAGGTTTTTGATTGTTTTTTTCTTGTGCCCCATCATTTCAGCCGTGTGTGTGTGTGTGTGTGTGTGTGTGTGTGTGTGTGTAAGAGCACCCATTTTTTTCCTTCCTCCATACCTACTCTTCCTCCATTCTTCACCCATGCAGTTCACGTGGGCCTGACTCTACACCTTGGGTTCAGGGTAGACTTGTGATACAACTTGTCCAAATCAGCTCATGGAATGTCAGTTCTGAAGCTTTCATTGCAATCATTGAACAAGGGTCTCAAGCTTTCTGTTGAGGTTGCTAAGCTTCTGGAATAAATCCAAAGCTGCTGGTAGTCGTCTCTGCCTCCAGACAGTGAGAATCTGAGAACACAACAGTGAAAGAAGCAGAGTCAGTGATGGAGAAATCAAGTCCCCGAGTCTCAGAGGAATTGACGGAACACTTTGGCCCCCACTGCACTTAAAGCTAGTGGATAGTTTAGTTATATGTGTTGATAAACACCATTCTTTTTCCTAGTTCATGATGGGAAGCCATTGTGTTGCAAAGAGAGAGGAGGCAGGAAGGTACCAGTGATGGGTTGAAGCCCTAGAATGGAGTCAGGTTGTCCTGCTGACCACCAGGTATCTTGGGTGGTCACATCAGCCCTCTGCGAAGGCGCCTTAAGCTATGATTGAGTATTCGACATTCTCATTCTGCTTTATGTAACACATTCCCATAGCGGATGCTGGCTATGCAAAATATTTCTTTACTTTTAGTGGTTTTGGCAGCATTCAAGGTTTCTGTTTAAAGAGAATTATGGGTATTTTTCAGTTTCATCTGTGAAACGATTCTTGCTTCATCTCTTTAAGAAAGTTTTGCCAGGACTATGATACTAAAACACGCTGCCATGCGAGCAGAGCTACAACAGTCCCCTGGGGTGCTCATCCTTAGGGGATGAGCACAGTTCCAGGGCTGCTTGGCTCTCTGATTCTTGTTCCAATTTCAAAAAAAGAGCAAATAAATAGTATCTAGAAAAGAAAGAGCTGTTCTTCCCCTTTCATTCCTATCACTTCCTCACATGGTTTCCAGTCTACAGAGCTTACGGCCTGCCTGGGGAGACAGACTGTGAGTGCAAATCACATTTTCCCTACAACATGTTTTCTCTCAAAATGGTTATGGGAGGGAGGAGAAAAGAAAACAATTGAACCTTCCTGCCAATAATAATAACAGCTAGAATTTGTTGAGCTAGACACTCATAGAAGTTCAATTTTGGTTGAATGAATAAAACTTGACAAACATAAATGGTCATATTCCCAGGTTCATTTTATTTCTCCCTAGAGAGAGAAACCGGAAAGCTTATTAAAACGTTTTTTTTCCAGCTACTTTTCCCCATCCTCTAAGACACTGGCATTGTCCTTCTTCACATTTTCCTCTATATTTTGGTCTGCACACATGGGCTCAATGACACTGAATGACAAGGATCTCACAGTTCAGTCACGACAGAGGGAAATAGACCAAGGCAGGAGAGTTACTCATTCAGCTGTTTCTGGTGTGGGAAAAGGGCAATATTCCCCTCGGTCTCAGCCCTGACCTCCCCTCTCCTTGTCAGCAACACTGTCACTCCTACAGTTCCTGGGCAGGACACCTGTGGCTCAGCTCAGGACCAGCTGACAAAGTCTACTCTATAAACTTTCACAAAGAAAGAGAGAGTGCCTGCCAGCTCTGTCTGTACTCTGACATTTTTGTTTTTCAGTGAAGAAAGACTCATGGCTTCATTTAACTTGGGAGTAAATTGTTAAGAGATTTAGTTGGTGTCTTGTACTTTTCTTTTATTCAGATGTGAACTCTTCCAGGAAGAAAGAGAGCAGAAAACATCCTTTCTCCACACTCGCCCCCAACTCCCACCCTTGCACTGTAGAAGCCAAATTGATTAGAGACTATAATAGGGGCTTTGTGCTATAGAGGTAGAACAGGGTAATGGTCTGGTTCACTCTGATGAAGCTCCGTGTAGAGATGGCACCTGTGCACCCACGGCGAGCACTAATCATCTCAGCCTGTGAGTGCTGTGCAGGGCCCTTTCTGAGCTCTGTACTGTGGCTGGAGATGATCAAGTCTCACCAACGCTGGCAGACAGTCTTCCACTGAGCGAAGAGGGTCTGGGCAAGGAGTAATGAAAGTTGTATTCAACAGTGACTCAAAACCAAGAGTGTATGCTATTTTCCTTAACCACTGGGTCAGATAAGTTCTAAAAACAAGGAGATATTAGTGTTCTTAACAACCTTCACAAGAGAAGAAACTAACTTGAAATAGTTATTTTTAGGAAAATTGGCATTTTTTTTTTGTGTTCAGTATTGCAGATCAATTGTTATCTCTGTCAACTTGTGTCATTTATAAGGCAGATACCCACGATATCTGATAACGGGACAATATACAAAACACTCAACAGAACGAGTGAGGATACAACGAGACCCAACTATATGCTGTTTCCAAAAACCCACCATAAATAAATCTTTTAAAAAACAGCATCCGAATGTGTTTGAAGAAAAAGTTGAAAGACGCACTGTGGTATTTATCATGAAGACTGTAGTTAACAGTGTATCATATTCAGGATTTTTGCTAAATGAGTCAACTATAGCTGACCATGCCATCTGGGGAGGGGAAGACGGCTAACTGGGTGAAGTGATGGATGTGTTACTTTGCTCCACTGTAATAACCATGTCAGTGGACATATGTGTCTTATAGAATCATATTGTATCCCTTAAATATACACAACAAAATTTATTTTTACAAAAAGAAGAAATCAGCCAGAATAAATTCCCTGTGAAGTCATCTTCCTCTTTCCCCTACCACCAACCAACAGCATCCTGTTGTTAACTCTGTGCTTTATTTGTGGCAGCCAACACATGAGTGGTAAGATTATCATCATAAAACAAAACTATATGTTCAATTTTTTAAAACCAGGTATGTTAGAGTAAAAGAGTAAAATAACTATACCTTAAGAAAATTAGAGTGACACTTCAGGACAAAAAATAACACTAGAAATAAAGATAACCCTCTCAAAATGACACCTGAGCATTTCAATCAAGAGCACAAAGCAGTCGTCATTGTGCGTGTACTCGCCGGGCTTCGATTATGTGTGAAGCAAACGCTGACAGAACTGAAAGTTCAACTCTCTTCAGCTCCGCAGTTCTCTCCAAGTGAGATCCGTCATCACTGTTTTCCTTGCCATGCATTAAGGTAATGGCATTGACCTTGCTTCTGATGATTAATATACAACCTGTCCTCTCGTGTGTGTGTGTGTGTGTGTGTGTGTGTGTGTGTGTCTGCACACGTGTGTGCCTGTATTAGGGCAGGAGGGTCCTTTTATTGGTGAGCCCCGTTCTATAGCAACTTTTCCCACTAGCAGGGTGGGCCTGCCTACGAGGCCAACACTGAGCGTCTCACCCGTGCTGGTGTCCCTCTCACCAGTAAATGGCGTATCCTCTGGTGCGTAGACGTCTGGGGGGTTTCACGGCCTTGCATGGCGTCCCCACGCTGGCATCTGTTCTTCCCCAAGCCTTTCATTCTCTTCCTCCACCACCCGCCTTGGCAGCTCTGGCGTTTTCTGTCACTTAGTGTGAGTTTTTGCTCTTTCCTTGCCTCTAGGAGCTGGCTTAGAGGTGTGTTTGCATCATATCTTTGTGTCCTTGCTAGAATTTTATATCTTGTACCCTCGAAGACTCTCCCAAAATGATAAATCCTCTTTCAAACAATATGCTGTTTTTGATCCAGAGCCCTCAGAAGCCAAGCCCTTCCATACCCTTCCAGCTCTTGTGTATAAACGATGGCCACATCCACCGCTCCTTCGGGAGAGAGTCCCTTCTGTCCCTTCTCATGTCCGGCATGCCTCTGGCTGTGTTTGCTGCCACTGAGCTCTACGTATAGGTGCAGTGTCCAGTGAGTAGCTGGTGCCCAGTCACACGTTATCTTTAAAAGAAAAGGCTTCTGCGCTTCCTCTGCGCAGGGGAGAGTGCTAGCCCTTCCGAGGGAGGAGTCGACTACTACTGCAGGATTCGGGAAGATGGAGACTCAAGATTGGGAGAGCATCCATCCCAACGTCCCCATCCCACAGGTCAGGGCCTTACTTTTACTCAACCAAGGCCCTGACGTTGGCAGAGCAGATCTGCCCAGGTTGAGAGTTCAGCCACTTGTACTCCGTGGTTCCTCCTCAGCTTTTTCAGCCCTCTTGTGAAGGAGATGAAACTTCTTCATATGTGGTTACATTGCCAAGGAGACCTGCTTTTCACGTTTAGCTTATGTTCTTTTCAAAGTCTTAACTGAGTTTAGCAACCTACCTCAATCTGCTGTCTTTATACTAAGTATTTTCCTCATATTTCTCCAACAGTTCTCCAACTGGCTGATGCATTTGCTTCCAGCCCCAGTAGGCTCTCTAGCTTGGTCACCTGCGACCATCTTACCAACTGCACAACCACCTTGTGCCAGGGCTGCAGGTCGGCTGTCTGTCACCATCAGTCCCCACCTTCACAGGTTGGATTCCCCAGGAAGCAGGCTCAGAGAGGAAGATTGTCATGCAGGAGGTTTCTTCAGGATCACTCCTGGGTTCAACACCTGGGGGAGCAAAAGGGAGGGGCAGGAGGGAAGGGATAGGGATGGGACAGTGTAGAGGGAGGAATTAAGATGTGATGCCAAATAAATGAAGCTTCAGTTGACCCTTGGAGACGATGAAGCTGGAAGGACCCTCCAGAGCTGTCCTCAGATGGGTTGTCAGATGGGCACTGGCTGTGGACCACCCTGAGCAGGGCCAGTCTTCACCGGAGGCACTCCTGGCAGCTGAGCACATCACAGCAACTAGCCACCCTTTTTTTTTATGCAAAGGCTAAAACTTGTTGTGTGCGTGCATGTGTGTATGTGTATATATGTGTGTGTGTCACTGAAAACATGGAGTGAGCTCCATGTGCTTCCAGATATCTTGGGGTGCCAGTGAGTACTGCTGTGACCATGGCAAAGAGGTCCCTTTCCTTTCCCTTTCCTTTCCACCTCTCCTTTCTTTCTGTATTTTCATCTTTCTCCTGTTTTGGACATCTGGAGACTTTCTATTTATCAGACACTTGCTTTGAACCAGGCCCTGTGCTAGGGAATACACGTGGCTGATCTTACTTAATCAGCCTGAGTTGGCATTTAGTGAGAAGACAGAGAATAAAGCTGGAACGGTATTTCCACGTCACACAGCTAGTTCTTACTGAAATCTGTGTGTGAACCCAGATCTGACTTGACGTTCCTCCTTCTCAGCGATGACACTGCTGTTGGCCCCTGCCTCTTCCTCTGCACCTGCCCCAGCCTAAGGTCATAGGCACGTCGTGGGCCACTGTTCCTGGTCAATCCCTGTTCCCGGCAGCATAAACTCCTACTTTGCCTTTGTGAGGAACACTTCATAGAATCATTTTATTAAAGTTGTGACCATTTTCCCGTACATTCCCACTATATTCAGACCTAGGACTCAGCTGTCCTCTCACGCTGGGCTGACGCCTCCCTTAGAACTGTACTTTCCTTGGGTCTTCCTGAGCAGAAGCCCCCTGTGCCTAAGAAAGCTTTCCTGCCAGGGAGAAGGCTGAAGTCGCGTTTGTGCTCAGTGTCTGCGCGTGTGCGTCTGCTCCCCAGCAGGCCGCAGACATCTCTCACAGTCCTTCTCCGCCCGCCCGCATGGTGCCTGCACACAGGAGACGTCTGGAAGCAGGCCACATTAATTCCGTATGAGTGTCGTGAATTACCGAGCCATATGCCTTTGGGCTCTCTTCTTTTTCCTCATTCTCTAATAATGATGCAAGTTTTCTCCTTCCCTAGGTTCCCATGATGCCAAAGCCCTTATCTGTCCTATATATTCTTCATTCTGTACTTCCTCTCTCATGAGGCTCTGCCCTAGAGGCCCCAGGCATTGGAGTTTATTGGTGGCAATTAGCACGAGTGGTTCCGTTCAGTTTAAGGCTGGCAGCTGTCATGGTTATAATCAAACCTCTTCTTTAATTGACATAATTAAACCTACCAGATCACACCCAATATTTTTAGGGAATGTATTTTATGATGTGTTGTATATAGCAGCTAGAGATAAATTTTCAGAATGGCTTAAAGATCTTGCTGTGTGAAGTGTAGTTCCTAGACCAGCAGCAGGGTTTAGTTGGATTTGCAGAAACTCACGCCCCACCCAGAGGTGCCAGGTCAGAATCTGCTTTCTGATAAGATCTGCAGGTGAATCCTACGAATACTGAAGTTTGAGAAATACTACTTAAAAAATCAATGTGCTGGTGGCCCTATATAGAAATGACTCTTAATTGGTGCCTACCAAGGGCTGGGTATCATGTCTGCTGCTTCAGACGGTTCCAACCCTCCCAACAATCGGAAGGTGTCATCCTGCTTACAGTCAGAGGCACAGGCCTCGGAACCCAGCACTGTCTGCTTTGAAGACTCAGGTTTTGTGTGACAGACACAGCCGATGATGTTGGTGTTTATCTGTGTGGGTTCCTGCCCCCTGCCGCTCCACAGGGCCCAGGCAGGATTCAGCTGCGCCTCCCCCCAGGGAGTGACTAGAAGGAGTAGGTGTTCAGTGTCCCGAGTCCCATGGCCCTCAGGTGGGGTAGGCTCTGTGTGTTTTATAATGCAGCTCAATTTTCCTGAAGGATTGGTCTCCAGTTCACCTTCATAACGCACCCTCTACTAGTCTCTCCCCAGCCCCACTTCCCTGCATCTCTCGGTAAACTGTTTATAATTAAATCCTTATCTCAGGCTCTGCTTCTGGGGCAAATCAGCATTAAAATAGCAGAAAACAAGCTTGGTTCCTAGGAGGGATTCCTCATGCCACAACAAAAAGTGAAAAGCTTAACCTCTCTCATGTGCAGTGAATATAACACTGTCAAGGATAGTGACACCTTTTTATGAGGTTAATGACAGCCGAAAGATGGGATGTTTGTTAAAATGAAGAATTATAGGAAATTCACTGAGTCAACTCCTTCACTGGAAGGAGAGTGAGTAGGACTGTCTTCTACAGGAAATCTGTCACACACATCCTTGTAGGGGAGGAGTGAGCAAGTGTCCTTGGGACACTTTCTGTCCTTCAGTTCTCCATGCATAAAAATAAGGAAAACCTCTTTGTGCAAAATGAATACAGGCAGTTCCTGAGTTACAAACATCCAAGGGGCTATGACTTGCACTTGAGACGGGGGTGTGTGTGGGTATTATAAGGTAATAGGTAAACGTTCCTGTTCTGACTTACATACAAATTCAACTTAAGAACGAACCTACACAACCTATCTTGTTCATAGTTTGGAGGTTGCCTATATCCCATCTGGACTGTTGTATACAGTAAAGCCATTAAATATGCTTTTTATATTCAGAGCCTGCTTGGAGGCATGTGACAAAGGGCTCTGCACTCCATTGAACACTCTGCTATCCCTGGCTTCAGAGTATTAGTAAATAAGGGCTCCCCACAGCTTGGCAGCTGTAGCACAGTGGTTACAGTCCTGGCCACATACACCCAGGCTGGTGGGTTTGAACCTGGCCCGGGTCAGCTAAATAGCAATGACAACTGCAACCAAAAAATACTCAGCATTGTGGCAGGCACCTGTAGTCCCAGTTGCTTGGGAGGCTGAGGGAAGAGAATTGCTTAAACCCATGAGTTGGAGGTTGCTGTGAGCTGTGATAGCATGGCACTCTACCGAGGGTGACATAATGAGATTCTGACTCAAAAAATGAAAAATAAAAAAAATAAAGCACCCGCCCCCACATTCTTATTTTGCACTGAGTCCTGAAGATTATGTAGCCAGTCCAGTTTGTACTAATTAAAAGTTGTTTGAAGTATGGATTTTCACGAGGCAAGCAGAAGTCAGACTCAAAGGACAATAAGGGGTGAAAAATAAAGTGTGTTTTGGGAAAACTAGTCCAACAGAAGTTGAAGTCTTTAAAAGCTCCTGGGAGGACAGAGAGATTTACTGCAGAGAGGGCAGGCAGAAGGCACCGGCACCCAGTGCGTCCCAGACTCACACGCAGAGGAGCTGGCGTGGCTGTGATCGCTGAGACGGTCCATTTGACCTGGAGCCTGCAGGTCAGTTCAACTGAACAAAAAGAGAAGCCACCTAAGCTGGTGGTTCTGCGACAGGCAAGCAGACAGACAGTGTCCCTAATGAGGCCTTGCATTCACCAAGCTTTTACTCTGTGCCTGGCGCTGATGTCAGGGACTTGTGGCCATTCTCTCCTCCATCTGACAGCAACCCTGTAAGGCATGTGTTATTCCTATCCCTATGTCACCAGTGAGGAAATATGGGGCTAAGTGAGATTAAGTGATTGCCCAGGCCCTGTCTCTGGGCAGTGCGGGACCCTGAATTTGAACCCTGGCGAGCAGACTGTAGAGCCCCAACTCTTCACTCCACAGAGAGCTCCTTCTGCTCCCAGAGGTGATGGAACAGCTGTTGTGTGGAAAGGACCCAGGGGAGAAGTGAAAGGAGCAAAGCTGTGTCCCTGTGGTGCAATCCTTTGTGAGCCAAGTTCCCCATTCCCCCAGGAGAGGGGGTTGAGCGGGGGCAGCAGAATGTAAACATCCCCAGACCCCCGGAGCCCACGGGGGGTTTTCCTGGCTGCCTTTTGCTTCACAAACACATCCTCCGTTGACTTTCACCAGGATCCGTGAGGTTGTCCGTGGCCTTCCAGCTGCCCCACCAGCCTGCAGTTTCCCACTGGTGGCTGAGCTGTCTTCCAGGCTGAGGGGACCAAATGGAAGGGTTCAGGCTCATACTACTCCAGCCTACAAGGATTCACTCTCCACATTTGCACCTAAATATAGGGATTATTGATAAGAATTACCCAAAGAAGACGAGGTTCTGCAGCTCACAGTGCACATATAAAAACCTTCCCTCTGGGCTAGCACTGCACAAATTAAGAACACAAATTAGGTGGATCTCACTGCTCTCGCAGCCACGTCCCTCCCTCCCTCTCTCAAATCCAGCTTACATTCCGCCTGGGCCGGTGGAGAAGACACGGTATTGGTCTTCGATGTCTGTAGGATCTCGGGCAGGACATACTTGAATCTTCTCCACGCCCCAGGCTTGTTCACTGTGAGTTTGTTCCTAGCTTCAAAAAATGTTTTTGTTCTAATAGTTTGCACACACACACACACACACACAAAACCCTTATAGGGACAACTCCAATGCCTTTGTCACAAAAGTGGCGCTGACCTTCCTTTCCTGCAGGAGCCAGAATCGATTGCTCTTTCCCTTGCTTTCCTACAGCATCCAGTAATTATCTCAGTATCTGTAAAACACGACGGACACGGACGCTGCCCTCAGCAGGCTCGCAGCCTGGTTTTGAAGCCTCTCCGAGGGCAGGAGCTCACTTTTCCAGTGTTTCCCCTAAAACCTTCTCCTCCCATATAGTTTTTAATATCTGGGCCTATGTGAGAAGTTTAACAGACCAGGGAGCTGAGCTTCCGTAGAATTCAGCTCAAATTTGATGAAAGCTTACATTCCTATGCATACAATGCTAATGAAAGTATGTGTCAGCGGCCCGTGCTGGTGAAGAGTAATACGTGGATAGCCATCTGGGATAAATTAAAACGTACTAGAAACTACTTTAAAATTTTTCTAAGACATCCAGGGCTAGAAATGTGTGTTCCCACCTCTTGTTTACTAGTCCAGTCAGGGGTTTAAAAGAGCATATTTATTGCACAAAACTTTCACTCACTAACTGGCCACATTCCTTCAGATCACATGAGTTAGAAAAGAGACCAAGTATGATTTAAAATGTGTCAGCTCCGTAACTATATTCTATTTTTACCCTCTTGGACCACATCTTCCCCTGGGCCGGGTTCGAACCCGCCAACCTGGGTATATGTGGCTGGCACCCTAACCACTGAGCTATGGACACCTTACCAACCAATCTTCACAAAACAACCCATCACAACCTTAAGAAAGGTTTCATATATACAACCAGTTGTCCAGCTCACACATACCTGGACCTCCCCGCTATGTTGAGCAGCTGTAGTCAGCTGCTGCATTGCCTGGATGGGCATTCTGTAATCCCTGGAGAGTGGTACTGAATGAGATACTAAGGGCAGGGAAGGACAACCCATGCCAGCGTGAGTGTCTGCTCTCTGCGCTAGTTCGCTATTCTTTGTGGAATGCAAAGCTTTCAATGTACTTAACGTGACCCCAAGCAGCACAGTACTGGGGACTCAGTATTGGCCTCTGTTGCTGGCCAGCTGGACGTTCAGAAATGGCAGCAGCTAAGCTGGTCTTGATGAGTGTGAGTCCATGCTTGGAACACACAATCCCATATCTGACCCTGCTGCCCCTTTTATACACACATCATGCCATTTCGAAGGTGGCAGATGGCAAAGGCTGGCTAGCATTAGCCAGCAGAGCCATTTTGGTTCAATCTGGCAATATAGCAGGCATGTGACTTTACTGGAGTAACTGTCCCAGCCTTCTCTTCCATCCATGCTCTCTTCTCTGCATGGGCATTAACATCCTCACCCTCACGTCAACTGCACCGTGCCTTGCTATGGTTCTATGGCCCATGATGGAAGTACTCGCCCCTCTCTCATTTCTTTGAATTTGTGTGACCCAAATCTCCTGAACCTAGGGCTTATGTCTTAGTCTGGGTCCCAAGAATAGTCCACTTGGCTGTTATGACAAAATACGGCAGAGGGGTTAGCTTACACCCCACAGAAATTTACTTCTCACAGTTGCTGAGGCTGGCAAGGCCAAGACCAAGGGGCTGGCACTAGTGGAATCTGACAAGGGCTTGTTTCCTGCTTCACAGATGGCTGCCTTCTCACTGTGTCCTCCCATGATGGAAGAGGCGACTAAGCCTCCTCTGGCCTCTTTTTAGTAAGGGCACTAATCCAGATCATCTCCCCAAGGCCCCAGCTCCTGACACCATCACCTCAGAAATTAGGATTTCAACATGAGTTCTGGGAAAGTTAAACCACAGCCGTCCTCTGAAAGCACAGCCTGTGATGAGGACTTGGGATTGCCTTCTGAGCAAGCTGCCCAGGCCCAGGAACCAGGAGGGAAAAGGGAAAGCAGCAATGGGGGGGTGCATTCCGGAGTCCACACTCCAGCTCCCTGACTTTGAGGGAGGATATCTGTGCTTCTCAGATTTGCCAGGAATAGTAACTCCTCAGCTCTTCCAAGCTTCACGTAGAAAGATCCTGGGTTGGTAAAAGTGCAGCCCACCAACAGGGATCCAGTGAGAGGCTGGGTGGGGATCAGCCCGCCAGGATGAAGGAAGACATGAACGTCCACTACGTCTGGGCCCAAGTCGGAGACGGCTGCGGGGATCAAGGGGGCTCCTGGAAAGTATTCGGCCCATTCAACCCAAACTCTCAGTACTCAGAATAAGTCGTTCCTTTTGGTTAAAGCCATTATGTTTTTTAAAAAAAAGATGATTGTGCATAGGGACGGCACATTCATCTGAACATAAGTTTCTCCAACAGCTGGAGGAATGCACAGGAAGTTCTAGAGCTTGGCAGTTTAGGGAGTAACTAAAAATGTGGCATGACGAAAGTAAAGCACTAAAGTAGAAATCCCCGAAGATATGTTCTACGGGGACCTGGCCCCATCATCGGTTACCATGGTTACCACTGGGATGCCCCCAAATACCCCTTGAGCCACTAATACCATGAAACTGGAAAATTCTTCCTGGCCTTGGAGTCCAAATATTTTGTCTATGGTCTGGCTCCCTGCCTAGTGCTGGCTCCTCCCACAAGTGTTCTGCCACCCCTCTGCCTCTGACACGCAGCTATCCAGGGAGGCAGCACTGGTCCTGCATTAGGAGAAAACAGTACCCACAACAGAGTAACTCATGTCCTGCAATTGTGTGTACAGGAGGATCGGGGGGAAGAGTGCCAACTTCTTCAGCCTCATGTCCCCTGACAAGTTGGGAGAGAATGCGATGCGGTTGGTTCTCCTTGGTTCCCTGATCACCACCAGGGGCCTTCTCCTAAAAGAGTGCTCCAGGGAGGATTTACTGACCTTCAAAGTGCTGCAGCTTGCTGTGTGAGCCATGGTATGTGTGTACCATGTGAGCATACATACCGTATATACTCAAGTATAAGCCGAGTTTTTTCCGGCACAAAATTTGTGCCGAAAAAACCCGAACTCGGCACAAATTTTGTGCCGGAAAAAACTCGGCTTATACTCGAGTATATACAGTAAACTGGGTTGTATAGATTTGAATTATTTGACACAGTCATTTACTCATATGTTCTAGAGGACATTGCCAATAATGTATGTATCCCATTAGGTACTGATTATCAAAGGAAATAGAAAAATCTATTTTAATTAGCATAATCCACTTTTCTAGTAAGTTATCTTCTTAGATATTTTCACTTCTAGGCAAATCACCAAAGTTCACTGGGTTTATATCTTAGAATCAAAGTTGCTAAGGAAATACTAACTTGGGGGATTTTCTTTCTGTGGCATACAGTATCTCTTATCTCATAAAAGCCCTCCCTCCCATTTATATTCTGGTAGGTCTTGAAACAATTTATATAATCCAGGTACCATAATGCTTCTGGTAAGATGGCAGCCTCCAAAGAGGAGGGAGTCACGTAGGTGGATCACCGGGCTGCTCTCCCCTATCAGGAGCAGCTCTCCCACATCAGCCGAAGGAGGTCAGGTGCCTCAACCAGAAAACAGACTCCAGAGGGCAGAGATCACCTATGTCTTGATCACCTGCTCCCAGCTGTGCCTCCTCTGTACATTCTTAGAATGTAACCTGTTTAGTGAGGGAGAGGAGGTCAACAGAGCCATGAGTGCTGATGCTTTGAACTGAGGTCCCCACAACTCCCCACTGACAGAAAGTGTCTTTTCTCCAGCCTCCCTGGCTGGTTCCCTGCTAAGACCTACAGCTGCTGGTCCAACGCCTGCTTTTCCTGCCTTGTCTTCACTCTGCTTTTACCTTCCAGCTTCCCCCAACCCTATGTTCTGCTGATCAGTCTCTGATTGGGTTAATTAGCTGATCATTGCCATTATCTTCCCAAGGACTATCTCCACCAACATCTGTAGAACTCAGATGTACTTCTGCAGCTACTTGAGTCTGTCACTGTGGCTGGGCCAGAAGCTGTCCAGTGTGGCTCCATCCAAGCCAAGGTGCCTCCAAGCTCAGGGCGCCGGCTGTGTGATCAGCCACTGCCATCTCCTGGCCAAAGCACTGAACTTGGGCCCAAGAAGTCTGCCCTGCAGTTCACCGTTGGGTTTAATTAGTGCTTTTCCCACCTACATTGCCACCCAGGATTACAGCGATGCTCGTGACCATCACATCTTGGCGGCATAGAAGAACTTAGAGAAGTAGCCCTGAGGACCTGTGTAAAGACTCCCTCAGAGTCCCAGCACATCTCCTCCCCAGAGGAGCACCAGCTCCGGAGCCTTAGCTCTCCTTATTTTGTCTTCAGCCTTACCGGTCAAATGCAGCATCTGAAAGGGAGCTGAGAAAAGACAGTTTCAGCTTTGGATGCTGTCTCCATGGGAATTCTAAACAACAGTGTCTCCTGGTCATCAGGGTTAAGTTGGTCTCCATGTAGTAGCTTTGGAGTTAACTTGCTGATGGATGACTCTGTATATAAATAAGTCTTCTGTTGAATTGCTAACCCATTTGGTAGCTGAACCCCAGCACGCAGAGTGTATTTCCCCAAATGACACCTTCAACATTTCCACCAAAGCTGAGCAGCAGAGACCAAATGTGCTGACTTTCTGTGCCGCCCTCACTTCCAAGCCAGCTGACTCTGCAGATATTATGCTCTCCCATTCCCATTCCCAGACAGCACGTGGGTGAAGCTTGCTCCTGTAACATTTGCCGGGACCTATGGGAATCACCAACTGTGCATTAGACATTCCCTCAGGGTCACTAAAGGGAAAGGTCTTCGCCTCCCTGGGCAGAAGTACTTGGATATCAGAGGGCAGATATAGCCCTGAAACCCAGGCCCAGAATGGAGCTGCCAAAAGTGGGTGTCTAGAAGTGGACAAAGAGGCCTGTTACGGACTGATTGTATTCCTTACCCAGTTAATGTATTGAAGCCCTAACCCCAATGCTGCGTTATTAGGAAACAAGGCCTTTAAGGACATAATTAACTTTAAATGAGGTTGTAAGAGTGGAGCCTCAACCCAGTAGGGCTGGTGTACCTTATAGGGAAGAAGCCCAGAAATTTCTCTCTCTGCTGATGCACACAGGAAGGGCCGTGTGAGGACATAGCAGGCAGGTGGCCTCCACCTCACCAGAACCCAACCATTCTGGCACCTTGATCTTGAGTTTCCAGCCTCCAGAACTATAAAAACTGAATGTGTGTTGTGTAAGCCACCCAGTCTGTGGTACTTTGCTATAGGGACCCAAGCAGACCCAAGAGTCTTAAAAAGTCTAAATGTGTAGGAATTTGGCTTTAAGCTTATAATCGAGTATTCAGTTGACTTGGGAATTTCTAGTGTTGCCTGCATGGACCAACGCCACCCCCAAACAAAAGGGGGGTGGGGGTGGAGATTCATCCAGATTAGAGCTCTCATTAAGTGGCCCAACAACAACCATAATGCTGAGTATTCGCTTTACCCCGTGCTTATTTGATGTTTGTCAAAGGCATCCGATCAGCTTTGTAATAATCCTTCCATACTCCCTCCATAGGAGTTAATTTCAAATCATCTGCTGCTTCTTTCCAGAAGATGGAGAGAAGGGATGTTTACGAAGATTGATTGGAGGTCACGCAGTACATCCAAGTCTCGTCACCCAGTCCACCCTTGCATTGAAAGGGACCTTCACGTACTTGGACAATATTGTCTTGGCCTCACACACAATCATATTTGCTGGGTTATGTTTTGGGGTTATGCCTGCAGCTTTCATCAAGGGATACTATGAAAAAACAGGCTAACAAAATCCATTATCTTCTTTGTTCTGGGAACATGGAAGATATTGCCCACTCTATTCCTCAGCTCTCCCCCTAAAAAACCTCTTGTGAAAGTTCCCCAACAAAGTTGCCTTGCTAGAAAAGGCTTTGCATCCCTTGAGTAACAGGCATAATTTTTCCTTAGTCGATAAGAGACAGTTACTCTATTCTTCTGGTACTTTGCCTAACAGGAACTTAGAGGCTTATTTAAAGGTCAAAGATTCAGGCTCCAGTGGGGAATGCGGCTCACCCAGCACTGATAGGGTTTGTGTTCCCAGATGGGGGAGGGGACCCTAAGTCCATCCTGCTCTGGGCCGGCCAGCATGAGATCTCAGTCTATGGAGCTTCTGAACTCAAGAACCAGTAGAGATTTTTTTTTTTTTTTTTTTTTTGGATGAAGCTTTTCTCTGCCAGCCTGTGAAGTTACAGAATTTTGGGCTTTGTGCAGGGTAATTCATCAGGAATCCCAATTTGCAGCAATTAAGTTACACTTCCTTTAAAGGTCAAGTTATCCGTCCATCCCCGCCCCAGGGTTTCTTGTCAAATAGAATTGAGAAGGGGACACTGACTTCTAGCTATGAGCTAAGGCAGCATGTCACATACTCACGGGAGGACAATCCTGGACTTTCTCCTCAGCCTCCTCACCTGACCATTGCAAGCTGTTTCTGCTGATGACCTCAATGAATTTGTCACTTACTTTGTTGGACACAGCTCTCTTTTGCAGTGACCCCCACAGCCACTTCTTTTGCGGTGACCCCCACAGCCACCTCCCTCCCAGGTTCAGGAAGGCAAAACTGATAACTGTCCAAAACGTCAGTCTTACCCAGCTGGCAGGAACGGTGTGCTACAGTCTGAGCGTTAAGAGGCCCACCAAGATTAATTATGTTGGAGTCTAATACCCAATGTGATTGTACTAAGAGGTGGAGCTCTTGGGAAGTGATTAAGTTGTGAGTGCTTTGTCCTCATAAATGAAATTAGTGCTCTTATAATAGAGGGGAAGGAAGTGCCTGAGTCCCTCTTGCTCCTCCACCCCTTTGCCATGTAAGGAGCAGTGTGCGTGTCTGGATGGTATGGCCACAAGTTGCCGCCTTGTGTCAGAGAGTGCACCTTGACCAGACACTGAGTCTGCCAGCACCTTGGTCTTGAACTTCCCAGCCTCCAAAACTGTGAGAGATGCATTTCTATTGTTCACAAAGTATCCAGTCTGTGGCATTCTGTTATAAGACAAGGTGTGGTTCTACAGTGCCACTGTTGTCACTGGGGGAGGGTGGCTGTTCTTGCTCACCCTTATCACCATGGGAGGCTCATCCCCACCAGCAAAACCACTCCTCATTCTCCCTACTCCAAAAACACATCTCACATCTTACCCCAGAGTTAACAGAGTTAAATGCCTTTCCCCACTCCCTAGCTATCGTTAGGTAGTAGGATTACCGGGGTATGATCCTGTGGGGTTAGTGGAATGTTGATATACCGTATATACTCGAGTATAAGCCGAGTTTTTTCCAGCACAAAATTTGTGCCGAGTTCGGGTTTTTTGGCACAAATTTTGTGCCGAAAAACTCGGCTTATACTCGAGTATATATGGTATTTATGCAAACCCATGCTATGCTCAGGGTATCCTAGAAAGGGTCACCTATGGATGGGTCAGAGTTTTAATAAACCACCTGTAAGAATAGTTATATAGAAATCCCACTTGATATTTCCTATGGTAAATATATTATAGTATTAAATAACAATGCAATTTGGAAGTGATAACTGTACCAACTATGATCCAAAGCTTTTATTTTGATAATTTTTAAATATATTGACATAGGAAACACATTCTAATGTAAGAATAAACAGTGTCAATATCCTTCATAGTCTTGACTGCAGTAATTCCCTGCAAAGGATATTCTTTCCAAAATATACCATGCTGGGACTGGCCATGGTGGCTCACGCCATTAATCCTAGGACTGTAGGAAGCTGAGGCAGGAGGTTTGCCTGAGTTCATGAGTTCAAAATCAGCCTGAGCAAAAAGCATGGTCCCATCTTTACTAAAAATAAAAAACAGAGGCAAGAGGATCGCTTGAGCCCAAGTTGGAGGTTGCTGTGAGCTATGCCACAGCACTCTACCCAGGGCAACAGCTTGAGATTCAGTCTCTAAATAAATAAATAAAACAAAACATCCTATGCCCAGCTCGGAACCTATAGCTCAGTGGCTAGAGTGCCAGCCACATACACTGGACCTGGTGGGTTCAAATCCAGCCTGGGACTGCCAACAATGACAACTGCAACCAAAAAATAGGCATTGTGGTGGGTGCCTATAGCCCAGCTACTTGGGAGGCTGAGGCACAAGAATCGCTTAAGCCCAAGAGTTTGATGTTACTGTGAGCTGTAACGCCACATCACTCTACCCAAGGTGACAGCTTGAGACTCTGTTTTGAAAAAAAAATCCTATGCCTATACAATTTGATTAATATGTTTGTATTAAAATCCTATGGATATTTTATTGATGTGATGTATTATATTTATAGATTTGCGTATGTTGAACCAACCCTGTAACCCTGGAATAAAAGCAACTTGATCATGGTATATAATTTTTTTGATGTTTTGTTGAATTCTGTTTGCTAAGATCTTATTGAATATTTTTGCAT
>CAUYPK010070295.1:0-17199 GCA_963574355.1 Loris lydekkerianus
TGTGCCAGGAAGCTACCTATCTCTTTTTCAGGAAGTTTGGGAAGTTTTTTTTTTTTTTTTTTTTTGAGACAGAGTTTCACTTTGTTGCCCTCTGTCGAGTACTGTAGTGTCATAGCTCACAGCAACCTCAGACTCTTGGGCTCAAGCAATTCTCTTGTCTCAGCTTCCCATGTAGCTGGGACTACAGGGGCCTGCCACAACACCTGGCTATTTTTAGAGATGGGGTTTCACTCTTGCTCAGGCTGGTCTTGAACTTATGAACTCAGGCAATCCACCTGCGTCAGCTTACTTTTCTTTCTTTTTAGATAGAGTCTCATTCTGTGGTTCTGGGTAGAGTGCTGTGGCATCATAGCTCACAGCAACCTCAAACTCCTGGGCTCAAGCTATCTAGCCTCTTGGCTCAGCCTCCCCAGTAGCTGGGAATACAGGCACCCACCATGATGCCCCAGCTAGGTTTTCTATTCAGTAGAGACCGTGTCTCTGGTTCAGGCTGCTCTTGACTCTTGAGCTCAACTAATCCACCCATGATGGCTTCCCAGAGTGCTAGGATTACAGTGGTGAGCCATTACTACTGGCCTTTATTGTGGTTTCTGAAGAAAGAAACAGGCGAGGCAGGGGCTGGTGTGAATAATTTCTGTGGGCTCTGGGGCACAGGCACTAGTTGTCTGGTACTTGGTTCTGGGGTTATTAGGACAGGTAGAGAGTGGCCGGGAATGTAAGAGCTCCATTTAAAAAGTGTGCTCAAAAGTGAATCCTTTATTATATCTAGGAACTGGCTAACCCTGGGATGGACCAGTCCATTCAGCACCAGCAAGGGTCCAAGAGATCTAAGCATCAGAATGCAGAAAACGAAGGACATGGTAAATGCATACTACGATATTAATTTAGAAGCTAAAAATTTAATATTAAGTTTCACAATCTATAAAATGCTTTCATCTTACAGAACTCTAGACTGAATGACCACTCATATCTAAAAGTCCCACATGGTGACAAGTTCATATTCTCACGACCTCTGTTTTACATGGCAGTAAGATGAGAAACAGATGAGCCTCAAAATCCCACACGATTGTAATTGCTTTACTGTGAGAAGAAAGGTTAGGAGCTAAGAGTTACAGAATAGCAATTTTTAAGAAACAATTTTTCCTAAAGGCATTTCATTGTACAGGTACTGCTTATATATAAGTACAGAGCTGAACAACTGTAATACCACAGAGAAAATCTAGTATTTGATTCTAGCTAGTTTTTGGTTTTAACAAAAGGCTTTTCTTCTATTATTACCACTACTTTATCATTCTGAACACCCTCCTTATACATATTTTCCGTATTTGTGACTCCTTTTTCATATTTGTGACTCAATGTTATCACAAAACAACACAAACACTTTTAAGCAAAATACAGTAGAACCTCCATAGTTGACCACTTCCCTACACCGAACACCTCCTTAAGTTGACCTAAGTTTTATAAACCAGGCATGCACCACATGTATATATCAGTATAGCAGGCCTAGTTTCTTATGTCGACCGCGTCTGTGTGTTGACCAGCTGGTCACAGTCACTTGGGGGTGGTCAACTTACAGAGGTTTCACTGTAGTTGGATGGCCCACTCAATAGTATTTTTTAAAAGCAAAAATGTTAATTCATCAACACTGTTTTTGTGGAAGGAGGTGGAGAATTTTATTCACCATGAAATTCTTATTTGAAACTATAATAGGCTGGTCACTGTGGCTCATGTTTGCAATCCTAGCACTCTGGGAGGCCCAGGTGGAAGAATTGCTCGGGCCCAGCAATTTGAGACCGGTTTGAGCAACATAGCAAGACTCTGTCTGTACAAAACATAAAAAATAAAAAATTAGTTGGGTATGGTAGCATGCACTTGTAGTCCCAGCTCCTTGGGAGGCTGAGGTGGGAGGGTCACTTGAGCCCAGGTATTAGAGGTTGCAGTGAGCTATGATGGTGCCACTGCACT
Organism: Loris lydekkerianus; assembly: GCA_963574355.1. Taxonomy (NCBI): domain Eukaryota; kingdom Metazoa; phylum Chordata; class Mammalia; order Primates; family Lorisidae; genus Loris; species Loris lydekkerianus. Next base: position 1,966 of record CAUYPK010070295.1, read on the forward strand.
CTAGCCTGGACAATGAAGTAAGAACCTATCTCAAAAAAATAAAATAAATAAATAAATAGATAGATAAATAAATAAAAACTAGAATGAAGCTTCATTTGTTGTTTTGTAATCCTAACTTCTACAATGTTATACTTTTCAGACTGAGGATATCTCCTTGATTAGCATAGTGACTTTTTTTCTATATTGCAGTGGAAAATGGTCATTTATTTGGAGATAAATGAAACTTTTCTTTTCACATATATTCAATTTTTTTCCCTCGATCGTTACCATTTCTATTATGTGTAGCATAGTTGTGGTCTTTTAGTGGCTTGGAATATGGTTTCACAAAGAATAGTTATACCTTGCTGGTGCCTCCCCTCCCCCTCAATATATGTCTAATAGGCCAGAGACATTTGTGTATTTTCTACTTCAGAGGCATAATTTAAGGAACTATATGGAACCTGAAATAATGATCGTGCTTTGAGAATATAATCAATGTGGATATAAAGTGGTCATATAAATATAATTATCTCATACCAGTGATCTTGGAAAGCACTTTTCTTTTCAAACTTGACTACATTTTGCCTTACTAACATGCCATTTTTGGCAATTGTTCACCACAGGAGATCTCCGGGAAGTAGCCATTGTAGGTATCAGACATGAAGTAGGTTTTAAATGAGGCCTCTCTTCTAATGAACTTTAGGAATGGTTGAAGTCTGTGGGAAGAAGGAAGAAGAAAGGGCGCCAGACCTTTTCCCAGATGGAGGATTTGACTGGCCAGAATTGCCATCATAGAGCTGGCGGTAAGACATGGTACCATCTGTTACAGCAGTTCAGCTTTGGCCTTTCCCCAGAAAAACAGCACCAGTGTCATAGCTCCCTGTGAAATTGGAGAAGATAATTATACTTCAAAAATTTTCAGTTCTCTCGAAGACGATGACTTTGGTAATGCAGGTGAGGATATAAATATATAAAACTGAGCAGTCAGGTGATGAATTTTCACTTGAATATGAGGATTAAAACTGCAAATTCTAGAGCCATATTGGTGGAGTTTGAGACCCACTTCTGCCACTCACCAGCCCTATGACTGGGCTGGCTATCTAATCTTTTTTGTGCCTCAGTTTTCCCATCTGAAAAATAGTAGTAGTAACAGTACCTACTGCACAGCACTGAGAATTATTAATAAATGAAATTGTGTGGATAAAGCACTAGAGCTAACAGTAAGCATTCAATAATAAATGCTATAGTTATGAATATCTCTATCAGTCATCTAAATAATATGCTCCTTTATTATGTTTGAAATATTGATTATGTGGTATATTGGAAAGATCACTGGACCTGGAATCAGAATCAATGGAATTTTGTCCCAATTATACTATTATTCCCCTGTGATACCTTGAGCTCATTGCTTAACATCTCTGGGTCTGAGCTTTCTCACCTATAAAATGAGATGAGATAATGTCTAAGTTCTCTTTCAACACATACCTTATTTGCTTGCTTTTATGACTTTTATTAAAACTTACAGTTGTTTTCCTTCCTTCTCTCCCTCCCTTTTCTCTCTCTCCCTCTGTCTCTCTCTATCTCTTTCTTTCTTTCTGACAGAATCTCACTCTGTCACCCTGGGTAGAGTGCCATGGTGTCATCATAGTTTACAGCAACCTCAAACTCCTGGGCTCAGGTGACCCTTCTGCCTTAGCCTCCCAAGTAGCTGGGACTGCACAACGCCTGGCTAGTTTTCTATATTTAGCGGAGACCAGATCTCATTCTTGCTCAGGATGGTTTATAACTCCCGAGCTCAGGCAATCTACCTGCCTTGGCCTCCCAGAGTGCCAGGATTATAGTATTATTAACTCTAGTCCCCAACGATTTAATTGCACATTAGATCTATAGACTATCCTATGTAACTGTTTTATGCAAATTGTACTAAAAAGGCAAAGATACTAGGAAAAGCGTATTTAGGCGATATATCATTTTTTCCATATCTATGAAAGGGGTGATCGATATTTTGACACAATCTTTTTGACAATGATAATTTACTGTATCCTAAAAAAGCCATTTGGCCTTCAACTTTTAAAAATGACTAAATAATATGCCTAAATAAGATACTGCCACCCCTGAGGGTGCCATACCATCCTTGTCTGTCATCATTTCCTTCATTCTTTCTCTCTCTTTTTTAAGTTATTTTTAAGATTTATATCTTCTTTCATTGATTTCTCCCCAATTTTTAGAATTATGGTAATTAAAATACACATAAAATTTACTATCTTAGTCATTTTTAAGGGTACAGTTCAGTGCTGTTAAGTACATTCATACTATTGGTTGCACAAACATCACCACCATCCATCAACAGAACTATTTTCATCTGGAAGAACTGGAAACTCCGTATCCATTGAACAACAACCACTGATCCTCCATTCTCCTAGCCCCAGCGACCACTAGTTTACTTTTTGTCTCCATGAATTTGACTGCTCTGTGCACCTTATATAAGTGAAATCATGCAGCATTTGTCTTTTCTGTGACCTGTTCACATAATAGGATGCCCTTGGGGTTCAGCTGTTGTAGTATGTGTCAGAATTTCCTTCCTTTTTAAAGCCAAATATTAATAACATTCCTTTGTATATATACACATATACCACATCTTGTTTACCTATTCATTTGTCGATGGACACTTGGGTTACTTCCAGCTTTTGGCTGTGCTGAATAAATGCTACTATGAACAGAGATGTGTAAATATCCTGTTAAGACCCTGCTTTTAATACTTTTAGATGTATGCCCACAAGTAGAATTCCCAGATCACATGATAATTCTATTTTTAACAGTATGAGGAACTGTCATATTGTTTTCCATAGTGGTTACTCCATTTTACATTCCCACTCACAGTGCAGAAGGATCCAAATTTTTCTACATCTTCCCAATACTTACTATTATCTGTTTTTTTGACAGTAGCCATCTTAATGGATATGAGGCACCCCTTCTCTGTAATGGTACAAGGATTTGAGAATGGATTCCTCAATTACTTGGTTCCATTGCCTGGGAGAGCCTCTGGGTAAAAGAAGCTAGTGAGTCTTGGCAGTGGTTACAGAAACAGGACACAAGATATATTGAGCTAGAAAATGCATCACTATGCAGAAGTTCATTGGGATCACATAAAACAGGCTCATCACAGCCATTTATTGTGCCTTAATAGACTCAATCAGGGTAAATGGGACAACAAAGACTCTTCAATTATGCTGCTGCAATAGGTATGAAGAAAAGCTGCCTATTTCTGTTTTGCTCCAGAAGTTCCACAAGAAGTAAAAAGTAGCAAAGAAGGCTCAGTGCCCATAGCTCAGGGGTTAGGGCGCCGGCCACATGCACAGAGGCTGGTGGGTTCGAACCCAACCCAGCCCTGCTGAACAACAATGACAACTACAAAATAGCAGGGCGTTGTGGAGGTGCCTGTAGTCCCAGCTACTTGGGAGGCTGAGGCAAGAGAATCACTTGAGCTCAAGAGGTTGAGGTTGCTGTGAGCTGTGACGCCAGCCATGGCACTCTACAGAGGGCGACATAGTAAGACTCTGTCTCAAAAAAAAAAAAAAAAAAAAAAAAAAAAAAATATATATATATATATGTATATATATATTAGCAAAGTCATCTCACTCTGGAGAGATGACTGGAGTTGGTGGGGAGTGGGAGCAGTTAAAGTTGTTAGGAGCTATCTGGGCTGAAATGCTTCCTTGGAACAAACCCGTCTACAATTCTCATCCATGCTAGGGGAGCCTTAAAGTAGAGCAGGAAAGCTAATCAATATGGTGGCACCATCTAAGGTGAGGTCTTGGAGGTCTTGGGACTCAGCCAGCCCCAGCAACATTGCTCCAGCCTTAATTTTTTTTTTTCTTTGTTTCTAGTGGGGGTGATTCCAGGGACTTTGTATCCTTGTGCCCATACTTGTGGCTCACTATCTTTGCATGAATAGAAGCAATTTCTACCATATAGGTGAGGTTTACTCCTCCCCCAACAAACCCCACATGTTGTTTTACCAGTGCTCAATAATTGGGAAGAAGTTTATGGTCACTCACTTGAGGCAGTGAAGCTGGAACTTCATATCGGTATTCCTGAAGGAGGAGGCTTAAATGTGGGTAACAGAAGGATGTTATATCTTAATTCCAGCAACAACCTAAAATTAAACTTCCTCTCCTTCCCATCCCGCACCTCTCCTTCCTAGATCACCAACAGTTAGGCACCAGTGTGACTGTTATGGGCTGAATGTGTCCCCCTCCCAGTTCAGATGTTGAAGTTCCCAAACCCAGGACTTCAGAATATAACCATATTCAGGGACAGAATCTGTCTACAGAGGTGACTGGGGGTAAAATAAGGCCATTGTGGTTCCTGTTCCAATACGATTGGTGGCCTTATAAGAGACAGAGACACCAGGGGTCCTGGGGCACAGAGAAAAGACCTTATGAGGGCACAGCAAGAAGGAGGCCACCTATAAGCCTGGGAAAGAGGTCTTAGAAGAAACCAACCCCGCCAACACCTTGATCTTGGACTTCTGTCCTCCTCCGAGTGTGGTTTGTTATAGCAGCCCTAGCAGACGAATACGGTGGCCTCGTCCATTGTTTGTTCAAAGTTGAAAACCCGCTTGCTCTCTTTTCCTTGGTGTATGTGGGGGGGGGGGGGTTGGGGGGAGAAAAGGGAGAGAGTGCAACCCCAACACAAACGCGAGGTGGAGGAGAGAGCAGGTGGGTTTTCTTTTGCTGCAGAACAGAGTTAATGTGTTTTCCTGTGAATAGAGGGTTTCAACTTTCTCTCCCTTCCCATGCAAGAGGTTAATGATTCTCCCCACCCCAGAAGTAGCCCAGAGAATTCAAGAGGCCCTCTCACTTCCAAGGCCCCAGAGAGCCTGGCCTGAGGTCCAGCTGGCCGATGGCCAAGCTGCCCGGGCAGCATGCGGCGTGATGGGGAGGGACTTGGCAAAGGCTTCGCGGCTTCGGAGGACACGACGAGCCCAGATTACTCCTCTCTGGTTTCCGTGGAGAATTTCCACTTTGTGCGTAGGTCAGGGTCTCTGCTAGAGACTGTGGGCTCCAGTGCTACCGAACAAGGTGGAAGTGTGCCCTGTTCTTGGGGAGCGAGGACGCGGGGCAAATGGCACTAGGCACAACAAGCCTCCCATGTATCACACGACACAGCCGGCAGGCGCCGCCGCCAGAGGTCCCCAGCGGCTCTGCCAAGGAAAGGACCCAAAATGAGGCGACGTGAGGAGCGGGGAGGCGGAGGGCGCAGGGCAAGATGCGCTGCTGTGAGGAGGGGCCCGCATGGACCGGTCAGAAGTCAGTGACACTCAGCACGACGAATGTTTACTGCTGGATGAGACTACAACATACTGACCTGCGCTGAAACAAGCTGGAAGGACTGCAACGCTAAATTACTACATTTCAGTTTTCTTCCCTTCCCAGCTCCTGGAGCTTCAGGGCGAGAGTGGGCGGAGTTCCACAAAGCGAAATCCTTATCAGTTACCCAGAGGAGGAAAAACCGCTCCACATCTGATCGGTTTGAGCTGAGAACCCTGAATTCAGAGAAACCTGAAATGGAACCGGTTCAGGGACCACCGCTAGACCATGACTATTGTGTAATCCCTTGTCGCACTAACGAAAAATCTTCCAATACTTAATGCCCATCAGTAGAGGCTGGATTCTGTGTTAACACTAGAAACACCCTACCTTAGGGCAGCACGCACTACGAGACATAAAGAGGGTCATTTCATAATGACGAAATGTTAAATTACCAGGAAGAAATAATATTTGCATGCACTTATTAAAAAGAGCCTTGTTTCATTCCAAGGAAAATGGACAGAACCATCAGGAAAAATAGACAAATCCACCCTCGTAGTGAAAATTTTAAACACACTTTTTCCAAAATTTTAAACACACTGTTTTATTGAAGATTTAAAAATGCTAAATAAATAAGAACATGAAAGATTGCAACAATGCTAACACCAACACTACTATAATATGATATATTATAAAAACCTGCAGCCAAAAGTAGGGTAATATATTTTTTTTCTTTTTTGCAGTTTTTGGCCAGGGCTGGGTTTGAACCCACCACCTCAGGCATATGAGGCCAACGTCCTATTCCTTTGAGCCACAGGCGCTGCCCAGTAATACATATATTTTTATAGGTATTCATGGAACATATACAAAAAGAGACTATGAACAAGCCATAAAACCCATTTCAAAAAATTTAAAAAATATATTTTGACCATAGTTCAATTAAGGTAGAAATCAATAAAAAAAAGATAAAGATGCCACATGTTTGGAAATCAAATAACTCATTGCTAAATACCCAGTGGATTAAAAGGAGAAAGAAAACTAAAAATTCAAAAATATTATAAAAACTAAAAATTCAAAAATATTATAAATAGAATAACAATTATACTACACATCAAAACTTAAGGATATAACCAAAGAGGTGTTTCATAAGAAATTTTTAGTGTTAAAAGGAAAAGGTAAAAATTTAGGAAGGAAATAATAAAGAGCAGAAAAGTAGAGAAATGGAAAATGAAAAAACAAGAGTGAGCATCAGCAAAGTTAAAATTCGTTCTTTGGAAAGATGAATTTCTGGCAACATTAAATAAAAGGAAATCTGCAGTTAGACATATGGTAATAAAATTTCAAAGCATCAAAGATAAAGCAAAATTCTTAAAAATGTATTACTCAACAAAAGAAATACTATATTGTCGGTGGAAGTATCAAAGAGGAAAATGGAAACTAGAAGAGAAGTAAACAATGTATTTAAAGTGCTGAAGGAAAATAATTGTCAACCTAGAATTGTATACCTAGCAAAACTGTTTCAATAAAAAGGCTGAAATATAGATAATTCTGCTAATTAAAAGCTGAATTTTTCACCAACAGATCCTCACTAAAGAAATTTCTAAAAGATTTACCTCTTTTAGAGGTAGAAAGAAGTTGAAAACCAACCTCAGAAGGAAAAGCTAGATACATAGAGAGTGGTGAATAAAAAACATTTAATACATAGGTCATTATGAAAGTTTTGAGATACAAAAATCAAGAAATGTAAAATCTGCACATATGGAAAAAAATGAAGCCCTCCTAGCAATACAGATAAGCTTAGCAAGTTGAAACTTGTACAGGCCATTCAGAAAAGATGCTGTTGACTGTATTTCTTGGATGTGAAATAATGGACCATACAGTTTGTCTCAAAACTTTTATAGTGATCTATGAATTGGTCTTATAAGTAAATAATAGCAATTTCTGTGATTTAAAACAAAATAGAGAAAAATGGTGGAACATGATTTACATAGCACATAGAAGGAAGGTGAATAGAGTAAAAGCATGGTGAGTTTTGCCTTGATAGAAGAATAAAAATAATAAATTTGACTTTATGCATATGACTACTTCAAGGGTAACCACCAAAGAATAGACATACTTGCTGTCTCTTGAGAACAAAGATATATTCTGAGAAATGTTTCACTATGCAATTTTGTTATTGTGTCAATATCACAAAACATATTTATGTAAACCTATATGATATAGTCTATAATACATCTATGCTATAGCCTATTGCTCCAAGGGTACAGTAAGTTGCTGTACTGGATACTGAACTGTAACACAACAGTAAGGATTTATGTATCTAAACGTAGAAAAGCTACAGTAAAAATATAGTATAAAAGGTAAAAAATGGTATCCCTGCATATGGCATTTACTATGATTGGAGCTTACAGGACTGAAAGTTGTTCTGGGTGAGTCAGTAAGTGAGTAATGAGGTGAGTAAATGTGAAGCCCTGGGACATTACTGTACACTACTTTAGACTTTATGAACGCTTTATGTATACTTAGCCTACCCTAAATTTATAAAAAATAAAAAAATACTATGTCAGCTATAATGTCACTGGGCAAAAGGAAGTTTTTACTTCCATTATAATCTTAAGAATTCATTGTTATATGCAGTTCATCATTGACCAAAATGTCATCATGGAGCATATGACTATAGAATGTTTTTCTTTTCAAGTCAAAGGGGAAAAAATTAATTGGTTAAAAAAACTCAATCTCCAAAGACAAAAAAGGAGGAACACCTGCATATAGCACAGATACACACACACACACACGAACACCCAGATAGCAGGGTAAACAGAAAGTGCCAAACAATGTGGTGGAAATAATTGAAATATATCAGAAATCACAATAAATGTAAATGGGCTGACCTCTAACACTTTAATGGTCTTCAAACTGGATTTAAAAAAATGCAACTATATATGGTTTTTGGACACTCCATTAGTATCTAAGGATAGAGAAAGATTGGAAGTAAATCTCAGACAGTAAAGGGTGGTGGTGGTGATATATTCTAATTAACTATCTTCAATATGAGAGCCAGAATTCTAGAGGCAGGCTGAAGCCTCTATGCTTCTTGCCCAGATGTTGGCTCTCCTAAATGCACGTCATCATTCCTGACAAAACTGCAAGCCAGTTTTCCAGTTTCCTAGGAAACTTCAGGAAATGTTGCTCTCCTTACTGGTGTTGGAATATACAACCTCTAGTGCTAGGGACTAATAACTACTGCTGTGGATCTGCTCAGTGGTTCCTCAAGAGGCATGGAAGGACGCTGTTTTCCTTGAATGTTAAGAAGTCAATGATGATAATATGTTTTAAGTGCTGAAAGAAAGGAATTGTCAACCTAGCATTAAATAACCTGCAGACCTGTGTTTTCTAAGATGGGTGAACATCATCCCTGTTACATTATTGAAAACTACACCTTTTCCTCCTCCCTTCTGCCCAATCACTCTGGATCCCTCTCTTAACTTATTATTTTTTTAATTATAGAACTTATCCCCATCTGGCATGTTGTATATTTTTCTTATCCATATGACTTTTACCTCTTTCCTCCTCCTCCCCACCCTAGTAGAATATAAATGCAAGGAGGGCAGAGATTCCCAGAAAATGATACATAGAGTTCCTTTATAGATAGTTCTTATAGTTAGGGTATTATTCACATCTTAATCTTAAATTCACAGAAGGATGTACAGTGAGAAAAATAAATTATTTTTTAAATCTTGCTGTTATATACAAAGTTTTTTTAAATCTTTGTTATATACAAGGTTAAAACAGGATTAGATCTGTGTCTTACTCCTGGGGTAGCTCAAGCCCTGGCTACCTCTTCCTTCATCACAGCTACAGAAGGATCTTTGCACCAATAACACAGCCTTTTATTCACTCTATAAGGTAGAGGTGGAGGTTTGGCTTGAGTACAAAAGACTTTTAAAGACAAAGATTTTTTGGGCCATGTGTGGTGGCTCGCACCTGTAATCTCAGCACTCTGAGAGGCTGAGGTGAGTAGCTTTGAGCTCCTGAGTTTCGAGACCAGCCTGAGCAACAGCAAGACTCCAACTCTAAAAAAATAGCTGGGCGCTGTGGAAGGTGCTTGTAGTCCCAGCTAATTGGGAGTCTGAGGCAAGAGGATCGTTTGAGACCAAGAGTTTGAGGTTGCTGTGAGGTATGACGCTATGGCACTCTACCAAAGGTGACAAAGTGAAACTCTGTCTCAAAAAAAAAAAAAAAAAAAGAAAAAAGAAAAAAAAGAAAAGCGAAAGAAAGTTTTAGATCCTGGTAAGTTAGAGATTAATTAAAATTGAGATGATAACATTTCTTCTTCTTTTTTAGACTGTGTCTCACTCTGTTGCCTGGGCTAAGTGTGTGGCCTCAGCCTAGTTCGTAGCAATCTCAAACTTCTGGGCTCAAGTGATCCTTCTCCTTCAGCCTCCTGAGTAGCTGAGACTACAAGCACACACAACTAAGCCAAGCTAATTTTTCTACTTTTAGTGGAGATCAGGGGTGGGGGAAATGTGTGTGCGGAGGGGAGGGTTTTGGCCCACCTAGACCTCTCAGAATGCTAAGATTATAAGCATGAGACACCTGGCCTGGTCAAGATGATACATTTCTGATTGGATCACTAATTTTCTTCCCTTAAGGGGTAAATTATATTGTTAAATATATAATACCATGTATTTCCTTGGCCTTTTGCTTGAATATTAAAAATAGTTACAGAAAAACAGTGACAAATGATGATTTTAAGGCTCTGAGAAGTCCACCGAGCAGAGTCACCAGCAACTCCTTAAAATTCCTCCTTCTGGCTGAATATATGTGAGAGTGTGTGTGTCTGTGTGACTGTGTGTGTGTGTTTGAGCGTGTGGCTGTGTGTGAACAGGTGAGTCTGTGTACCGTGGAGTATGTGGTGGGTTTTCATATGGATGAGGACGGCCACCTCATGACAGCCTGTTCTTCCTGGCCCCACATGGCTCCTTAGCACTCAAGTTACCATGGAGTTGGCCCTTGACTGCCAGTGCCCCACAACACTGCTTGGAGGCTTTCCTTCTACTGTTAACTCCATGCGACTCTGTACTGCCACCACATTGGCCTTTACTTTTAACTTTAGCACTCTCACTATTGCCATCAACTTCATTGTTCAGCTGGAGTTGCTCTGCTCCAACCTGGCAGGTGCATAGGAAGCAGCATCGCATTTATCAACCTTAGAGTCACGTCTCCCTCAACCTCCCCGTCTTGTCCCTTCTGTGTTGGTCTCATTGGGAGATTCTCCGCTCCCTCACCCCCAGTCACTTCCTCTTTGTTTTGGAGTTTGATACAATGGTTATCTTTTCAAAAACACACTATTTCACAAAACAATGTATGAGTGTCTCCTTAACACAACAGTTAGGTTTCCATTTCATAAATTATATCTTTTTTTGTTTTGTTTTGTTTTTTGCAGTTTCTGGCCAGGGCTGGGTTTGAACCCACTACCTCTGGTATAATGGGCTGACGCCCTACTCCTTTGAGCCACAGGTGCAACCCTCATAAATTATATCTTAATGGCTGATATACATATTTCCTTCTATTGTAACTTCACATTTTGGCTGCTTAAAACAAAAAGCATACACTTCTTGTAAATGAAAACACTTTTCTCCCCTAGAGATTTCTTTTGGCATTTATAAACCTCCCTTTGGGCACTTCATTTTTCTCCCCATCCTTATGGAGCATGGTATGTTCAGCTTTTGGAAACAATACTTACTAGTTTTACAATTTTGCTAACTCTTTTCTCCTCTTAATTGCTCTTTGGATTTTCTCCAAAACGTTAGCATTCATCTCCAATTAAAAGGTGCCAAAAACATGGCCACATTTCTTCCCCTATCCTGGAGCTGAGCTAACTTGCTTCCTAATTGAGCAAGGCCTCATCTAACTCTGAACACAGCTGATAGAGCTGTAGAGAAGACAAAGAATCAAAATTTGAACCCCTGGAAGGATATTTTATAAGGAATACAGTACATTCTAAAATCAAGACTCACAGTCCTATCTGTAACCCAATGGTTCTCAACTTCAGAATCAGTTGGAAAGCTTATAAAAATGGTACAAGTCTAGGACCACCACATGCTAGGACAAAATCTTCAGGGAGTAGAGGCCAGGCAAGTGTGAGAATCACTGTCACGACACCTACATAACTCAGAGTAAAGGGCCTCTTGCTACCAAGGGGTAATCTTGAGCTTGAATTTATAGCCATTTGAATTATTTTATTCATTTCACAATAAGAGAAAGAGAGGAAGATGAGGACTAACAATTAGTGAGTACAAACCTCAGGGCCTTTGCACCTGCTATATCCCCTACCCCATATGACAATTTTCTGTCTCTAGTTCACCAGTCAGTGTAAGCTAAAATGTGCTCAGCTCAGAGAAGCTATCCATGATAATCTTATTTAAAGAAGCAACACCTCCGACTCTCTCTGGGAGCTGGCGGCTCTGGGTGCTCAGGTGCCCGTGGGCAGGCAGGGCGGCGAGGTGGCAGCATGAGTCCCTAGGCTCCTGGAGCTGCAACGGCATGAGGGCGAGGATGGTGGAGTCCTCCGATAAGCTCTATAGAGTCGAGCACGCTGAGAGCAGGCATGCTTCTTGCAAGAAATGCAGCGAGATCATCCCCAAGGACTCATTCCGGATGGCCATGATGGTGCAGTCGCCCATGTTTGATGGGAAAGTCCCACATTGGTATCATTTCTCCTGCTTCTGGAAGGTGGGCTACTCTCTCTGGCACCCTGACGTGGAGGTGGATGGGTTCTCTGCTGCGGTGGGACAACCAGAAAGTCAAGAAGACCTCACAGGCTGGAGGAGTGACTGGCAAAGGCCAGGCCGGAGGTGGCAGAAGACGGAGAAGACCTTGGAAGACTTTGCAGCAGAATATCCAAGTCCAACAGAAGCCCATGCAAAGGGTGTATGGAGAAGCAAAAAAGGGCCAGATGCCCCTGTCCAGGAAGATGCTGGACCCAGAGAAGCCACAGCTGGGCATGATTGATCTCTGGTACCACCCAAACTGCTTTGTCAAGAACAGGGAGAAGCCGGGTTTCCGCCCAAGTACAGCGTGAGCCAGCTCCAGGGCTTCAGCGTCCTCACTGCAGAGGATAAAGTAGCCTTGAGGAAGCAGCTTCCAGTAGTCAAGAGTGAAGGAAAGAAAAAAGGCGGAGAGATAGATGGAACGGATGAAGTGGACCAAAAGAAATCTAAAAAAGAAAAAGACAAGGATAGTAAGCTTGAAAAGGCCCTCAAGGCCCAGAACAACCTGATCTGGAACATCAAGGATGAGCTAAAGAAAGCGTGTTTGACCCATGACCTGAAAGAGCTACTCGTCTTCACCAAGCAGCAAGCACCTTCTGGGGAGGCAGCGATTTTGGACTGAGTAGCTGATGGCATCTGCTGCTCTCCTCTGCAAGGAATGCTCGGGCCATCTTGTCTTCAAGAGTGATGCTTATTACTGTACTGGAGACATCACTGCCTGGACTGTTGTGGTGAAGGACCATGCGAGGGAACAGCAGCTTTGCTGCGAATGCAAGCTTGCTCTTGTAATGTTTTAGAAAACAAGAAACAGGCTACGTCTCTAACTGGCATGTAGCAAATGAGCTTTATTTGGGACCACCTTATATAGTCAAGCAGTCACGTACACTCCATTAACCTACAATCAAAGAATTTTCCTTCTTAATAATTCGTAGCTAATTTTAACTTTGGTTGAGGACATCAATTCTAAAAATCAACAATATCTATTCAAAACATCCCATCTTACATTATTTATGGACATTCTTCAACTATCTGTAAAAATCAGAAACTTGGGGGGATAATACTCCAGATTTCCATGTGCCTATTGAGATTTAACAGACAAGCTTTATGATTTTATTTATGCACAGAGCTTGAAGCTATACAGCTGTTAAGATAATGTTTTTCTCACATCATCAATGTCTGGGTTGTATCTCCAGAAGGCAGGCTCTCAACCTGTGACCTTATCTGGGCTTAACAACCGCATCATAAAGTCACTGCAAATGGAATATTACTTCCCACTTCGTATTCTGTATATGCTGAGGAAGGCAGCTAGCTTCCAGCTACTAGGTTAACAAAAATCATGTCAACTCGCCTTTCCCTGTCTCAATGGCACACATGTGGGAATTGATCCTACACTGGACCAAGTGTGTGTTCAAGACACAGACACCCAGCCAGAAAGAATGGGTGGCCCCAAAGGAATTTCAAGAAATCTCTTACCTCCACCCTTCACAGCTTTAGCGCCTGCTTCTGTGAACTCCTCTGCTCCTGTAGATAAGGCTTTATCTAACATGAAGACCCTGACTCTTGGGAAGCTCTCCAAGAACAAGGATGAGGTGAAGGCCATGATTGAAAAACTTGGGGGGAGATTGACAGGGATAACCAACAAGGCCTCCCTGTGCATCAGTATGAAAAAGGAAACAGAAAAGATGAATAAGAAAATGGAGGAAGTAAAAGAAGCCAACATTCATATTGTATCTGAGGATTTCCTCCAAGATGTCTCTGCCTCCACCAAGAGCCTTCCAGAATTGTTCTCAGCATACATTTTGTCTCCCTGGGGGGCAGAGGTGAACACAGAGCCTGTTGAAGTAGCAGTCCCAAAAGGGAAGCCAGGGTCTGTGCTCTCTAAGGAAAGCAAGGGCCCCATCAAGCAGGAAGGTAACAACAAATCTGAAAAGAAAATGAAATTAACACTTGAAGGAGGGGCAGCTGTCGATCCTGATTCTGGTCTGGAGAACTCTGCACACATCCTAGAAAAAGGCGGGAAGGTCTTCAGCACCACCCTTGGCCTGGTAGATACTGTTAAAGGAACCAACTCCTATTACAAGCTGCAGCTTCTGGAGGATGACAAGGAAAGCAGGTATTGAATATTCCGGTCCTGGGGCCGTGTGGGCACAATGATTGGTAACAACAAACTGGAGCAGATGCCGTCCAAAGAGGATGCCATTGAGCACTTCATGAAATTATATGAAGAAAAAACTGGGAATGCCTGGCACTCCAAAAATTTCACGAACTATCCTCAAAAGTTCTACCCTCTGGAGATTGACTATGGCTGGGTTGAAGAGGCAGTGAGGAAGCTGACAGTAAACCCAGGGACCAAGTCCAAGCTCCCCAAGCCAGTTCAGGAGCTTATTAAGATGATCTTTGGAGTGGTGTCTGTGGCTCAAAGGAGTAGGGGGCTGGCCCCATATACTAGAGGTGGCAGGTTCAAGCCCAGCCCCGGCAAAAAAAAAAAAAAAAAACCTGCCCCGCCCATCCCAAAAAAAACCTGCCAAAAAAAAAAAAAAAAAAAAGATCTTTGATGTGGAAAGTATGATGAAAGCCATGGTGGAATATGAGATCAACCTTCAGAAGATGGCCTTGGGGAAGCTGAGGAAGAGGCAGATTCAGGCCGCATACTCCATCCTCAGTGAGGCCAAGCAGGCAGTGTCTTAGGGGAGCAGTGACTCCCAGATTCTGGATCTGTCAAATCGCTTCTACACCCTGATCCCCCACAACTTTGGGATGAAGGGACCTCCACTCCTGAACAATGCAGGCAGCATGCAGGCCAAGGTAGAAATGTTGGACAACCTGCTAGACATTGAGGTGGACTACAGTCTGCTCAGGGGTGGGTCTGATGATAGCAGCAAGGACCCCATTGATGTCAATGATGAGAAGCTCAAAACCAACATTAAGGTGGTTGACAAAGATTCTGAAGAAGCTGAGATCATCAGGAAATATGTTAAGAACACTCATGCTACCACACACAATGCATATGACTTGGAAGTTGTTGATATCTTGCAGGGGTGGCGAACACGCGGCTAGAGCCGCATGCGGCTCCCGGCCAAAATGAATTTCGGCTCTTTGCCTCTTATCATTATTTTGTATACTGTGGCTCTTTGCCAAGTTTGGATTTTGTTATGCTGCTTCTGAGGAGG
>CAUYPK010070296.1:0-27722 GCA_963574355.1 Loris lydekkerianus
CACCATAGGACCTGCGGGGGGATGCTGGGGGAGGGGGGCCTAGGAAACTGGCTGTACCATAGGACCTGGGGGGGGATGCTGGGGGAGACGGGCCCTAGGAAACTGGCTGCACCATAGGACCTGCGGGGGGATGCTGGGGGAGGCGGGGCCTAGGAAACTGGCTGCACCATAGGACCTGTGGAGGGATGCTGGGGGAGGGGGGCCTAGGAAACTGGCTGCACCATAGGACCTGCGGAGGGACGCTGAGGGAGGCGGGGCCTAGGAAACTGGCTGCACCATAGGACCTGTGGAGGTATGCTCGGGGAGGCGGGGCCTAGGAAACTGGCTGCACCATAGGACCTGCGGATGGATGCTCGGGGAGGCGGGGCCTAGGAAACTGGCTGCACCATAGGACCTGCGGATGGATGCTGCAGGAGGCAGGGTCTAGGAAAAGGCCTCTTCACCCCAAGCTCATTGGAACCCATCAGAACCATGAGCACTTTTGCTTGATGGTGGCTTCTTAACCTAGGAATCTGTTGCCTCAGTATGTCAGAGTTGCTAGATGATTGTTGAATTAACAAATATATTTGTAGAGAAATTTTTTCTGTTTTTAAATTATCAACTGCTTAGCTCTTCCAAAAGCTCTTTGTCAATTAATTTGACACTTAAAAGCACTGTGGCCTCTGAGGCTCAGAAAGCTGAGTGTGTTGTTCCAGAACACGCAATCTCCCGCACTCCCTGAGAGTCCAGCAAAGTGGCTTCCAGGCTTTCTATCCACCGTTCATCATGGCCTGAGATTTGAAATCTCTTTATGTCTGTGATGAAAATTCCAGAAGACCACTCTGGGTGACTGGGCTAAGGGGCCACCCTGCCTACCTTGCTGAAGTTGCCAGGTCCTCAGCTCTTCCCTCATCAGCCCAACCCGACTTGCCAAAGGGGCCTCTGCTGTGCTCTCCATGTGTGTCTGTATGTGAAGGTCTGGAGTTGGCCCTCTCGCCGGCAGTCACTCCAGCCCCTGAGACCTCGGCTTTCAACTCACTGAGATGACCCTCAAAGGACCACAAGAAGTCACACTGGAAAAGGTCTTTAAGGACACTAATTTAACCACATTATATATAAAATAGACAAATAAGACCGTAGAGGATGGGGCTATTGTTAAGTTATGCAGCCATTTAGAACTATCCAAATTTGTTTTAATATGGCATGGTTCATCTTACATTTGACTTGAAGATCAAGGGCACTCCATGTCTAAACTTTCCTGGTAAGCGTTTTATTTGGTTTCTTTATGTGCTTATTTATAAAGATCACACCCTTACCATTGCAGCAAACTGTGTCCCTGCTCTAAGGATGCACTGCAGGCTCCACATTGCGTCTCTGCTCCAAGGAGGCACTGCAGGCCCCATACTGTGTCTCTGCTCCAAGGAGGCACTGTAGTTGAAGGCCCCAAAGTGCGTCTCTGCTCCAAGGAGGCACTGCAGGCCCCACACTGTGTCTCTGCTCCAAGGAGGCACTGCAGGCCCCATACTGCGTCTCTGCTCCAAGGAGGCACTGCAGGCCCCAAACTGCGTTTCTGCTCCAAGGAGGCACTGCAGGCCCCACACTGTGTCTCTGCTCCAAGGAGGCACTGCAGGCCCCACACTGCGCCTCTGCTCCAAGGAGGCACTGAAGGCCCCAAACTGCATCTCTGCTCCAAGGAGGCACTGTAGTTGAAGGCCCCAAACTGCATCTCTGCTCCAAGGAGGCACTGTAGTCCCCACTCTGCATCTCTGCACCAAGGAGGCACTGTAGTCCCCACACTGCGTCTCTGCATCAAGGAGGCACTGTAGTCCCCACACTGTGTCTCTGCTCCAAGGAGGCACTGCAGGCCCCACACTGCATCCCTGCTCCAAGGAGATACTGCAGGCCACACACTGCATCCCTGTTTCAAGGAGATACTGCAGGCCCCACACTGTGTCCCTGGTCTAAGGAGATATTGTGGGCCACACACTGCATTCCTGTTCCAAGGAGACACTGTGGGCCCCACACTGTGTCCCTGTTCCAGGGAAAGGCCACACACTGCGTCCCTGTTCCAAGGAGATACTGCAGGCCACACACTGCATCCCTGCTGCAAGGAGATACTGCAGGCCACACACTGCATCCCTGCTCCAAGGAGATACTGCAGGCCACACACTGCATCCCTGCTCCAAGGAGATACAGCAGGCCATACACTGCATCCTTGCTCCAAGGAGATACTGCAGGCCACACACTGCATCCCTGCTGCAAGGAGATACTGCAGGCCACACACTGTATCCCTGCTGCAAGGAGATACTGCAGGCCACACACTGCGTCCCTGCTCCAAGGAGATACTGCAGGCCACACACTGCATCGCTGTTCCAAGGAGATACTGCAGGCCCCACACTGTGTCCCTGTTCTAAGGAGATACTGTGGGCCACACACTGCATTCCTGTTCCAAGGAGACACTGTGGGCCCCACACTGTGTTCCTATTCCAGGGAAAGGCCACACACTGCGTCCCTGTTCCAAGGAGATACTGCAGGCCACACACTGCATCCCTGCTGCAAGGAGTTACTGCAGGCCACACGCTGCATCCCTGCTGCAAGGAGATACTGCAGGCCACACACTGCATCCCTGCTGCAAGGAGATACTGCAGGCCACACACTGCGTCCCTGCTCCAAGGAGATACTGCAGGCCACACACTGCATCCCTGTTCCAAGGAGATACTGCAGGCCCCACACTGTGTCCCTGTTCTAAGGAGATACTGTGGGCCACACACTGCATCCCTGCTCCAAGGAGATACTGCAGGCCACACACTGCGTCCCTGCTCCAAGGAGATACTGTAGGCCCCACACTGCGTCCCTGCTCCAAGGAGATACTGCAGGCCACACACTGCGTCCCTGCTCTAAGTAGATACTGTAGGCCCCACACTGCGTCCCTGCTGTAAGGAGGCACTGTAGCCTTGCAGCAAGTCCATTCATTAATTCTCTCATCTTCCTAAGTTTTATTATTCTCTTCTTCCTAGGGCAGACATGAACTCAAGCGTGGAATTGCTTCACCATTCAAGATACTGAAAGTTTAATTTCAGGAGTTTTCAAAGCGTGTGCATTTCCTTTCTTCCTACTAGCGTCTGCCACAGGCCTGCTTCAGGGATCCATTCACCCCTCATCACTCATTTTCACATTCAGTTAAGGATTATTGAGCAGACTCCACGTAGATTCTTTGGATATATGAGGACATTTAATGTTGACAATAATCCAGTATGGTAAATATTATTATTCCCATTTTCCAAGTGAGGAGATTAAGGTCCAGGAAGGTCAACAACTGGGCCCCAACTGTGCACTGAACAAGTGATAGAGGCAGAAAGTGGACAAAGGTTTTCTGCCTCCTGGTTCACAGTGATTTTCCTGTACCTCAGTCTACTTTGCCACTCATATTTGCTGGGAGAGGTTCCAATTGATGGGGAAAAGTAGGTGAAATTATCATTTTATTCCATTTTTCTGCTAATAGATTTGGTTGTGACTTGCTAACTGCCAGCATTATGCATCTGGTAACTTCCCGTCCCACTTCAATACATCCACACGTCCCTTGGATTACTGTAACACCCACCAGCAATGGAAATCATTTGTTTCAAATGAGAGTGGTGCTGCCTGGCAAGTGGGTGTTTCCTGCTCCCAAACCCAGGAAATGAAGGTGGCTGACTCTAGGCTAAGAGAGAACCACCTTTGATTTCCTTGATCAGGGAGACCAGCGGCCACTTAGCACTGTCTCTAGCTGTGGCTCTGCAGTTCTACAACTCAGCTTCTCAGGAAACATGAGAAAGCCAGCAGGTTTAGAGCCCAGGGAACGAGAGGAGGAGGTGGGGGCACCCTGCCTGAAGATGTGGCCCAGAGGAATGATGTGATGTGTGAATCCCACATGACGCGGCCCTCTGTGCAGGTAATAAAATCTCAATGAGATATGAGCTTATTTAAAAAAACATGCAGGAAGAATTCATCATTGATGTGGCTATTTTGGGAGATGAAAGGGAGCTTGAAAAGGAGAAACATGTGAAAAGCATCCAAGCTGAGAGAACACTAAGGTTTTGCTTCATAATTGAACAGTAAAAATCAAATATGTCCCGATCTTTCCAGTCTCAGGATTGGAAGGGAGAGGTGTTGTAGGCAGATGCTGGCAGTTCTTTGCTCCCTGGATATAAAAATCGTGGTTTGGGAATTGAGGGACTTTGGAAGATATTTGCTCCTTTATTTCCTTATTGTTGCTAAGAAAAACCAGGCCTCAAAAGCAATCTCCTGGGATTGGGAATGGAGGTTCCCCACACTGGCCCCGAGCACGCCAATGCTTCCCCTATGGAAGGAGGAATTTCTATTACTTGTTTGCTATGACCTCATGGAACAGTGGGAGCAGAAATCCCTTCTCTAATCACTTGCAGGAGACTCTGTCAAATGGTGATCAGCTAAGGAGAAGATGGGGCGCTGGGGAGGGTCTGCTGCCTTTGAGGCAGATCTACCAGATGTGGGCCCACACGTGTTCTTTGAAATTCACTGAAGTCCCAAGGGACAAAAGAATGAGGTAAGTCTGAGAAGACGAGAGGCAACGTGAGGCCTGTGGAAAGCTGAATCCTGGCCGCTCTGCTCCCTCCTGGCCTCTCACAACAGCCTCCAACTGGTTTGTCTCCAGACATCCATGTCCAGCCTTATGCCCCAAGGGGAAGACAGATCCTAACCCCTTTGATTTATAGGTGATGTTTGTCCCAAGCTCTGATTCAATCTCTTCCCAACCCTCTGACTTCGGACATTGCCAATTGTTCATTCATGCTGCGTATTTAGGAAAGCCTGAATTGGTCTCTGTTCTCCCACCTGGGGCTCTCCCTTCACTTGCCCACCTGTTGTGATGCTTGGCCGGTGGACACATTTCTTATTTGCCATGTGGATGTTCTGCCTAGTTAAGCCACCCTGAATAACATCCCTCCAGCCCTATTGTGCTGTGGCTCCACTGTGACGTCTTCTGAGCAGGAAACAGACCTCCCTCCTTACCCTCCCCTGCCAGGGTTACCAGAGTCCTTTAGAGAAGCTGCCTATTCATCCTTCATTCCATCTCGCAAGTGCCATGGTTGCTTTGATTTTGTCCTCCCAATAAACGTTAATGAGGTGCCACTGGTCCAAAGCAGGCATTCCTTAAGTGTCCTCTGAGGTATGTTAGCAGACTGTGATTCTAACACAAGATTCAAAACAGCATCTTTTGTTCTTTGTAAATATGTATGAAGTCCATCTTAGAAGCCAAATGAACCATTTAGACATACCCATGCCCTCATGGGGTGTTTACCATTTATTATAAAAGATGCTAAATAA
The DNA here is from genome assembly GCA_963574355.1 of Loris lydekkerianus. NCBI lineage: Eukaryota > Metazoa > Chordata > Mammalia > Primates > Lorisidae > Loris > Loris lydekkerianus. The sequence continues at coordinate 5,323 of CAUYPK010070296.1, forward strand.
TTAACACTTTGAAGAAAAATTTGAAGAAAGTTAAAAGGTGTTGTAGAAATGAAAAATGGGGACTGGGTGTGGCAAGCCTAGTCTGAAAAATCAGATGGGGTTGAGAACTGGAGCGGAAGGAGGGATTTGTTAGGCAGAGGGCAAAGGGCAATGTTACCAGGTAGCATAAATCACGTGTGTCAAGACCACAGCACTGAGAACAGCAGGACGTGCTCAGGACCCAGGAGGAAGGTGGTGTGGCTCAGGGACAAGCGGTGCTCTCAAAGGATAGTGTTTGAATGACTTTTCACAACCCTCAGGAATACATGCCCAAAACATAGATGTCTGATATTTATCCCCAAATCCTGAGAGTCTCTGGATAAGAACTCTAGTAGATTGAGTGCAAAAGTGGCTGTGGTTTTCACCTTTCTTGAGCCCATAACTTTTGTTATGCAACTTAGCAACTCTTCCCATCAAGAGGTGGGGTCTCTTTCTCTCAAATCTAGGCTGCCCTGTGACACATTTTGGCCAGTAGAATGTTCTTATGCCATAGAAGTGTTCTCATGCCAATTATGATCCCAAGAATCAAGGTGTAATGCTTGCCTCTGCTCTCTCTCTCAACCTGCCATCACTGTGTAACAAGAGCAGACCAACGCTAGAAAATGAAAGACCACAGGGAGGACAGCCCAGTTATCTCTCTGAAGCCGTCCTCAACCAGCCCATAGCAAATCTCCCCCTGAGCATGCAAACAGGTTCAGCAGAACTGCTTACCTGGCCCACAGCTCACAACAGGGGCATCAGGAAATCCAAGACCAGTGGCTCAAACAACAATCATGTGAATAATAATAACTGATAATGTATTATATCACTGAGTTTGGGGTGCTGTGTTATGCAGAACATTAACTATTGTAAGAGTGAAACATGTGAAGAATTTCTTAAAAATTTCAGATTATTATGGGTGTACATACATTTTGGTTACATAGCTTGCTTTCGTATGGTTAAAGCCAGAGTTATTGGTGTGTCCTTCACCCAGAAAGTGTGTGATATACCCATGAGGTGTGCCCATTGGGTGGGAATTAACCCATCCCCTTATCCTCCTCCCCTTTACCCTCTGCTTGAATTTCAGAGTTTTGCTTCCATGTAAGTATGTAGGTGTTGACCAGTTTGTTCCAACTTAGCATTGAGGACTTGGGGTGCTTACATTTCCATTCTTGCAATACTTCACTTAGGAGAATGGTCTGCAATTTCATCCAGGTTATTACAAAAGATACAATATCTATGTCTTCTTAATAGCTGAATAATATTCCATGGTGTACATTTACCACCATTTATTAGTCTACTCACATATTGAGGGGCATTTTGGTTGTTTCCACATTTTTGTGGTTGTGATTTATGCTTCTATAAACATTTGAGTGCAAATGTTTTCATGAAATGTCTTCTTTTCCTTTGGGTAAATACCTACAAGTGGGATTGCAGGGTCCAATCGTAGGTCTACTTCTAGCTCTTTGAGGAAACTCCACGCTGCTTTCCACAGAGGCTGTACTAGTTTGCAGCCCCATGCACAGCGTGTGAGTGCTCCTTTCTCTCTGCACCCATTCTGGCACCCGTTGCTTTAGGATTTTATGATGTGGGCCATTCTCACTGGGATGAAGAGATAGCTCAGTGTGATTTTGTTTTGCATTTCCTGGATAATTAGCATTTATTTCATGTTTGTCAGCTATTATCCTATCTTTGTCAGAAAGTCTCAGTGTCTATTACCCATTTTTTTAATGGAGTTGATTTTTTCTTGTTGACTTCCTTGAGTTATTTGTAGATTCTAGTTATCAGCCCTTTGTCATATATGCAACATGCAAATATCTTCTCCTGTTCTGTAAGTTTTCTATTTGCTTTCTTGATGGAGTCTTGGGTTGTGCAGAAAATTTTAACTTGCTTAGTCCTATTTATTTATTATTGTTGCTGCAATTGCCAGTGGGGTTTTCTTTATAAATTCTTTCTCTGGGTTGATATCTATAAGAGTTTTTCCAACACTCTCCTATCGAAGATCAGACAGCAATAGGAGGATGGTTTCATCTCTGATTCTCAGCTTTGTTCCACAGGTCTATGTCTCCTTTTTTATGCCAGTACTATGCTTTGTTGCTCACTGTAGACTTGTAGTATAGCCTGAAAAAGGCTGGTAAAGTGATGCTTTCAGATTTGTTCTTATTTCATATGATTACATGGGGCATTCAGGGTCTTTTCTGATTTCATATGAACTATTTTTTCAAGATCTATAAAATACTCAATAAAATCCTTGCAAACAGGATTCAGCTGCACATCAAAACAATAATTTATCATGACCAGGTAGGCCTCATCCCAGGGATGCAAGTCTGGTTCAACATATAAAGAAGAATGTTAGGAGTAAGAAAGACAGAGGTCAGGGCCAGTTGGGCTTTGTAAGCATGTCATAAATTTGGCATTTTATCCCAGGGGTTATATGAAGCTACAAAAAGGTTTTGAGAGTGAATGTGACATAATCAGGTGTGTGTTATAGAAAGACTAACATGGCCTGCTGTGTGGAGAATGAATCAGGGTGGACTGGATTCAACATGTGAAGCTTAATTTGCTTTTCTCTTTTAAACCATGTATGTTTGTTCTTGACGATGCATTCGTGTATGGGATCAGAAGGAAGAAGACTGTCCTGTCTTGAGAGACAGAATGCTATTATGCACTATGACAAGAACTGTAACAGAGGTATACTCAGACAGTCATGGTAGCCTGGAGAAATAGCACCACCCAGCCTGTGGTAAAAGTAGAGGATTCAGCTGAGAATGCCATGAAGTTGGGGGACCTGGTTTCCTACAAAGACGGGAAGAGGAAAGAGTCTAAGTAACACCCGGCATTGCTGCAGTGTGAGCACGAGGGGGGATGCAGAAGGAATTGTGATGGGAGAGGCGGGAAGGGGCCAGGACATAAGAAGATTCTAGACAGGCCAAAACCCACCAGGAGTGAGTTACAGGCCTTCCTCCTGCCTGATGTACGCATGGAAGAAAGCCAGTTGAGGTCCTACCCTAGGGGTGCCAGGGTGGTGTGTCACTGAAGTCATCTGACTGACTGTAGTAGTGGCTGGTGGGAAGGACACAGAAGTGCCAGGAATCAGTCAGTCCCCTGTAAAGTTTGGCCCCAGAGTGCTAGAGTAGCCACAGTACTTGGCTGCACATGCCTTTCTTCTGGGAGCAGTAGTCAGCGGGTGCAGGGAGAGGACATATCGGTGCTACAGGAGTCCCTCCTCCCTGGGGCTTGGCATCCTGTGCTCCCAGCCTCCAACTGTCTGTCTAGACAGAGCACAGATTGAACCTGGGAGGTACTGAGCACTGGGATCCGGGCCCACTCACTCTTGGCCATCTGGAGGGTGAGCGGCTGAGGACAGGATAGGAGCTGGAGAGACAGGAGTCTTCTTTTGCCCATTGGCACTCAGGTGCTCTCCCCAAACCATGGAGTCCTGCCCACTATCACCACGTCCGGGCGTGGTTAGAAATCCTGCTTCCCAGCTTCCGTGCGGTGTTTCCCAGGAATGGGGACAAACCCCATTTCATCTGAACAGGCATAGATCTTTGGGAAAGTCTTTTTAAAGATCAAATGTGTACGTGGGTGAGACTGGGCACATACTATCCTCTTCCTTAATGTCACATAGCAACTCTGTGAAAGACATTATTAGCCCTATTTTATAGTGTTAATTGAGAAAACACAGCTTTGAGAAGCACAGTAACTTGCTCATGATTTCAGAGGTATAGAAGCAGTGAGGCCAGGCTTAGAATTTAGAACTACTGAGCTGGACACACCACAGTCCAGTTATTCAACTGCAGAGCCCCTGACTTGCAACTTTTTAATATTGAGCTCAAAAAAAAAAGCAGATCTTCAGATACTCCACATAATTCAGAAAGAAAGAAGGAAGGAAGGAAGGAAGGAAGGAAGGAAGGAAGGAAGGAAGGAAGGAAGGAAGGAAGGAAGGAAGGGAGGGGAAAAAGAAAGAGGAAAAGAAAAAGATGAAGAAACAGAAAAGCATCAGAGAGACAAAGTGATTTGCTGAGACTTACGTCTTTTAACCAAGGCTCCTTCCCCCAGTTTCCTTCTCCTTCAGGCACATCCACATTCTGTATATCCTAAGCTGCTGCTTCAGATCCTCCTGGTTGGGTCTGGGAGGCACGAAGTTTGCTGATGATCCCAGACAGCTGTGGACAGCACTGGGCTGCTCTGCCACCCGTGAACTCCCACAGACAGCAGGCTTGAGATTTGGGGTGCCCCATGGAAACCCTGGACTTCATGTCAGATGCTCACTCTGGAAGAGCTCTGGTGGAATTTAAACCCAGGAATTTGTTGTGATCATTTAAACAAAGACTTTGTTTTCCTTTTCCACCTATTACTTGAATCTTAAAAGTAATCACTAACTAGCCTGAGGTCTCAGAGAAATCAACAGTTTGAAGGAAGTTTGCCTTTCAGTGTGTTCACCCCACATTAAACACATACTCAGCTCCTAACTTCTTGAATTAATATTAAGATTCCTCCTGCCCCCCTTATGTCAGAATAAATGAAGCAAGGAGCCAGATGTGTAGATCATGAGAGTTCTTTTCCTTGCCTGTAGCTACTGACCCTACATCTTGCCTGGGAAGCATTCACATTCCCATAATTAGCTCACACTCTGTCTTCTTCATCTTGCCCACATTACCGACTCCATGGAATGAGAGCTCTGCCCTATGCAGACACCTCTGTCTGTTCCCCAGGCTCAATTGCCAGGGAACAGAGCATCAGGGTAGGATTTGCTGCATAGCCTGTGGGGCCCAAATGAGAAAGTGAGCCCCTTCTTCCAGAAGTACTAAGGAGTTCACAAGTTGACAGCAGAGCATTGAAGCAAACACAGGGCTCAGCTAAAGTTGGACATTCATGGAGCTGGTCCCATGAGAGGCAATAGAAATGTAGCAGAGATGGAGAAGAGAGGGAAGTTAGAACTAAATATATTAGCTTCCCTGTCCATGACATAAGGTGGTGACATTTGCCTTACCAACTGCACCTTATTTGGTAATGTACATGGACTACCAGGAAATGTTAATGCCAGTTAAGGGACTATGTCCTTTCCTGGGATAGACTCTAGGTCAGATGCCCCTATTTTGCAGAGCAGACGCCTGAAGCCCAGAAAAGGAAAATGTCTTCTCCACGTTTAGCCAGGTAATTTATTTATGGTAGGGCTGAGGGGGGAAAATAGGGGTCATGCTCCCCCACCCTGTGGATGTCTCACTAATCCAGGCCCCCTCTCATCTCTCCAGCTGCCTCGGGTATTTCCTGCTTCACTGATGAGGCAGGTCTCAGTACTCACCAGCAGATGGTTAAAGACGGAATCAACCATCTGTAAGATTGGCCCCCACTTCCTGTCCAAGTTGCCATGTCCCATGACTGAATAATACTGAAATGAATGTTATCCTTCATCACAGGATGCTTGGGGTGGGGGACACTGTTCTCAAATGACTTCTCACATGGTTTGTGATGCAATAGCTTTCCCTGCACAGAGTCACTTTGCAGTCACCAGACATCTGCTTTGGACATTAACACACAATGTGCCCAGTAGTATCGCAATTCAAAGCCTAAACCACAGAGGCAGGGTGGGCTGGATCCCTTTCTACTGGAAAACCACTGGCCATGGACTGTGTCAGAGCTTAACAGTAACAGTAATACCACAAGAGTATCCCATAGGAGTAAACTTTGGGGAATTGTAAACTGCTGTTCTATCACTTTGTTACGGTAGCCCCGAGCAGGCTAATGCAGGCAGGCTGCCTCATGTCTCATATGAACAAAGTCTAACGTCCTTTATATGACTAAGTCCTCCAAAACTTTGGGTTTCCCATACTATCCTCATTTATTGTCCTCATGTTACTAAAATCTTGTCTATTCTAGTTGAAGTATTTCTTCCCCTTCTGTGCTTTCCACATAGCTCTTCCACTACTCGTTCAGTCATTTTATTCCTTTATTACACAAAAAAATCCAATCATCCTTTTTGACTTGAGCGTCACTTCTTCTCTAAAAGTTTATTATATTCCCATTTGGAAGTATATTTAGCCCCTCCTGTCTCAGCTTTCCCACCAGCACACTGTACATAAATCTGTTCCAACAACCATCATACTTGGTTTCTTCCTGAGATCCATGGTGAGTGCCCATCAAGACCTCGTCTGGTGCTTGGCCTTGGCCATGCAGGGGTAAAGGCACAAGTCCTTGAACTCAGGGAAACAGCTCTTCAGGTCTACACCTCTTGCCCTGTAGGGCAGTGTTAACCAGGGGCGGGGAAGTGTCAAGTCCAGAGAAGGGCCTGAGGTTTTGATGACAGGTATGAGTAGGAAGTAAAGGAGAGTTTAGCAGATAGAGCAGACTACATACAAAAACAGAGTAACAACAGATTTCTGTTTATAGATTTTTGTTCCAATGCACTGTTATCTGGGGAACAGCTAACATGTCTGATTTAATTCCAGGGCCTGCACAAAATATTTACTAAGTAAGTGATTACTGAATGAATGAATGCATGAATGAATTAATGAGTGAGCATATGACAAATGGAAGGAGCCTCATGCATCAGTTAGAACTCTTTGATTTCTAAGTATCAAAAACATAGCCCAGCTAACTAAACATAGCCCAGCTAAGTGAAAAAGAAGTTTATAGGAAGGCTGAGGGGAAGTTCGCATGATGGGAGGAAAAGTGAAAATTAAGCTAGGTGGTGACAGGATCCAGGTGGTGACGGGATCAGAGAGGACCTGTTCACCAGGCCTGCCTGGGCGAGGCTACTGGAACATGCAACATACACCTGTTCATTCTCTTCAAATTCTAGGCAAGCAGCATTCAGGGGGTGGGATCAGAGCACGTGATCCTCTCCTGGCAAGGTCAGGTTTCTGCTCCCCTAATTTTATACAGTGGTGGAGAAATAACTCCCAAGTAAAAATCAGGTTTCACATCAAAAATGTGCAGTAGACATCAGATAATTAAGAAAAGCAAATATCACTACCTGGGGGTTTTCAGTTCATTCATACCTGGCTCTTTTTCGTGGATTGAAGCATATTTAGAAATGTTTTTCACATTCAAGTCATGGCTTGCTGGTGCCACTATGAGCTGTCATCTTGTAATGACCTAGTGTAAAGTTCTGATATGAGAGGAGACTACTGAGAGAAATAGAGAATTAACACATACTTTTCTAGCCCTTCCTGCCACATGGTGTTTCCAATCACTCGCTTTTCAGCACCAGGCCAACTCCACCAACTCCAGCACCTGGTATTTGCTGCTGACATCCTCAGTCCTACCCAAAGGCAGGTTCAGATGTCTTCAGGTTCTAGGGTCTACCTTGTCTGGGCTAGGATGATATTTGTGAAGGTACTTGATTAACTACCTAGTTTCTATAAGTAGAAATCAATATTTATGTTCCCAGTAGGAACAAAGGCCTTTGTCTCCTTTATTTATCAATTTAGTATCAAAATTTTCTGAATAGAGAATTCTACAAAGTCTGTTTGCCCCAGAATTTAGCATAATACTTGGCACATAATTCAAACTCCAGGAGATTCGATTTCTGTCATTCTGATCTTGGATTCTACAGCATCAATGTTTTTTCTTGGCTGCTTTCCTGGTTAACATCTAGCCAGAGAGAAATCTTATTGAGATACAATCTCTTTTTAAAATGAATTTCAAGAAACTTCAAAACCTAATAACAATCAAGCTGATAGTCAAATCAAAGACTCAATACCATTCACAGTAGCTACAAAGAAAGAAAAATACCTAGGAATATACTCAACCAAGGAGGTGAAAGATCTCTACAAAGAGAATTATGAAACACCAAGGAAAGAAATCACAAATAACACGAACAAATGGAAAAAAAAAATATTATGCTCAAAGTGTAAATGTATGGACATTTATATACATGATTTACAGATTCAATACAATACCCATAAAATACCAATATCATATTTTACAGATCTAGAAAAAAATGATTCTATACTTTATTTGAAACCAGAAAAGAGCGTACATGGCCAAAGCAAACTTCAGCAAAAAAGAACAAATGTGGAGGCATCTTATTAGCAGACTTTAAACTATACTACAAGGCTATAGCAACCAAACCAGCATGGTTTTGACATAAAACTAGAGACAATGGGATAGAATAGAGAATACAGCTATAAAACCATCCACATGCAGCCAAATGATTTTTGACAAAGCATCTAGCAATACACATTGGGGGAAGGGACCCTAATTAATAAGTGATGCTGGAAAAATTGGACAGCCACATGCAGAAGGATGAAGCAGCACCTCTGTCTCTCACCACTCACAAAAATTAATTCAAGATGGATAATTAACTTAAATGTAAGGCATAAAACCAAAAGAATTCTAGAAGAAAATGTAGGGAAAACTCTTTTAGATATTGGTCTAAGCAAATAATTTATTTAAAAGACCCCAATGGCAATCACAACAACAACAAAATAAATAATAGGACAATGATTAAATTAAAAACACATTGCCCCAGTTAGAATGGCTGTTTTTGAAAAGTTCAGAAAAAATACATGTTTACATGGATGCAAAGAGAAAGGGATGCTTCTGCACTATTGGTGAAACTGCAAATTAGTACAATCTCTATGGAAAACAATGTGGAGATTCCTCCAAGAACTGAAGGCAGATGTACCATTTGATCCAGAAATCACATTTGCCCAAAGGAAAAGAAGTCATTTTATCAAAAAGACACCTGCACATGAATGTTTATTGCAGCACAATTCACAATCGCAAAGATGTGGAATCAACCTAAAATTACTATACACATACCATGGAATACCACTCAGCCATAAAGAAAGATGATGTAATGCCTTTTACAACCATTTGGATGGACCTGGAGACCATTGTCCTAAGTGAAGTATCTTAAGAACATAAAAACAAACATCACATGTATTCACTATTAAATTGGGACTAACTAATGAGCACACATGTGCACAAGGGGAAGTAAAGCTCAGTGGAAATCAAGCAGAGGGAGGAGCAGTGAGGGGATGGCTGAAAACCTACATGATGCATTGAGTGCACACTGTATGGGTGATGGCACAGTTATAGTCCTGAATCAAGCTTTACGAAAGCAATACACGTAAAAAAACATTTGTATCCCATAATATTTCAGAAAAACAAACCTTCACTGACCAGATACAAAAAGCATGACATTTATCAAACCCATCACTCATCACTCAAAAGGAAGTGAGTATATAAAGTCATAAAGAGCTCAAGAAATTTCCTTTCATCTCTCAAAATTGAGATGTTTATATACTTTCTAAATCTTAAAATTTATAACTCCTTAAAAAACAGTCTCTGCTGCAGATGGAATTCCTGCATGGTTTCATTTTTTGTTTCTTTGGGGTTCTCTTAGGGAGGACTCCGTGACAAGTGTGGTCTCTAGTCTTGTTTTACTCTCTGATCACCATGCATCAGCCAATGCTCTAAATTATAGTTCATACATCTATAAAATGTAAACTAGAATACTTACCTCACTTTTCTTTCTTTTGTGCTGTTTAAAAAAATTGTGATAAAATACATATAACAAAATTTGCTATCTTCATCATTTTTTAGTGTGCAGTTACATTGACATTGTGAAGCCATCGCCAGTGTCTGTCCCCAGAACTCTTCATCTTGAAAGACTAAAACTCTGTACCTATTACACAATAACTCCCTGTTCACCTCTTCAGTCACCCACCACCTAATTTTTATCTTTCTTAGTAAAATCATACAGTACTTGTGTATAACAGGCATATTTCATTTAGCATAATGTCCTCAAGATATATTCATGTTGTAACACGTGTCAGAATTTGCTTTTTGATAGACGTAACTTTCTTTTACATTTAGGGTAATTACTTCTAGGGAGAAACCTACCATTGCCATTTTGTTACTTGGTTTCTTTACATTTCACATATTTTTGTTCCTTATTTCCTTCTGTACTACCTTCTTCTGTGTTTAGTAGGGTTTTTTTTGTATTTACATGGTTTGCTTTTCTTTACCTCTCGCACATATTCTATAGATGTTATTGTGCTTATTATGGGGATTACATATAATATCCTAAAATTATAAGTCCATTTTAAACTGATACCAACTTAAGTTCCATTGCATGCAAGAACTCTACTTCTCTTCCTCAGGACCCTACCCCATTAAATTACTGGTGCTGCAGATCACATCTTCACATATTGTGTAGCCATTAGCATGTAATTGTTTTTATGCTTTTGTCTTTGAAATTCTTAAAAGGATGAAAGTAGAATGGTAAACCTAAATGACAGTAATACTACTTTTATATTTGTCCTCATATTGACCTCTACCAGAGAACTTTTCTCATGTATTTTCACAGGGCTTTGTTTATTTATTTTTTTTTTTCTCTTTAAGGTAGTGTAAAATTAAATTTGCACAATTATCTAATTAATATCAAGTTTGTAAGAGTATTTAAAAAATGGTAGTAACCATGCTGGTAAATGCTGGTAACCAACTGAATGAGTGAGTGGATTATTCTTCTCTAAAATAAGGCCTGTGAGAAAGAGGCACAGCTTCTGGGTGAAGGACTCAACTACAACTTGAATGCAACCTAACAGGTGCAAATAATGTAACTCAATTGTATGTACTCTTATAATAATTCAGAAAAAAAAGAAAGGAAGAGACTCATTAAAATATTCTCATGAGCAGGATTCCTTTGACCACCTAATATGAGTGTTGACAAGAAGAAATTAAAGTCAGTAACAGAATTGTTAAGTTGAGGATTCATCTTGGTTTTTCATCAAAAAGTTCTGTGGCTCTGGATGCTGGGTTTCTTGCTTGTCATGTCATGGGGTTAAACTCTATCTTAAAAGATGTGGCTTTAAATAGTTTTCCTTTCCCTTTCACTGCTTCAGGAAGTTCCACTATGAGTCAATGCCAAATGGGTTTAGTTTTTAACTTGAATTTGCTGGTAACGGGTAGTGGAAGAGATGATTCAGAAACCCCATTCTGACCTTATTTGCCTCTTGCTTAGACTGCAGAAGGTGAGCCCCGGGCTTCGCAGCATAGGGTTATAACAGAGAAGTGAGCGTACCACATTTAAGGCTTTGTCGACAGGACAAATATACCAACAGGAGAGGTCTTAGGCCAATGCTTATTTCAAATTGTTCACAAAGCTGTATAAATAGAACAAATAAGAAAACGAGGACAGAGGACATGGATTTAATATCAGACAGAATGTGTAACTTTATCGTTGTGTATAATTGTGGACATAATGTTTGGTAAAAGCAGAGAAAATGTGTGCATTTCATGTGCGGGATTCATTGACTACTTGATTTATAAACATTATGGGGAAAAGAAAGAGAATATTGTGTCTGGTACATCAAAAGAAGTCATGGTCTTATAGTTTCATGTTTTGCGCTTTTCTTAAGGAATCTTTTCATCCTGTTGCTTTTTTGTTCAAGCACATATTATGTATGTTATGTAGGAAAGAATAATGGATCTGATGTTTGAGACCTGAGTTCTAATCCTCACTCTGATACTGACCACATAGCCCTAGGAAAATCGGTGCCTGTATAGGCCAAATTTCTTCATATGTAAACTTGAGGAAAATACTGGCATTGAATTTCTTGGAGGGATAAATGAGGTACTATGTTAACAAATATTTAAGAGCACTGTATACACTCAAATGTCTAATATATAGAAGTTGTTGAACAAATACTGAGTTATTATTCCCAGTGGGCCCCAACGGCTTCCTCATCTATAAAATTTGGGCAGAATTTGTAGTTTATATCTAATTATAAAATTTCCGCCAATGTTCTGGAATAATCTTCAATCAAGGAGGAAAAAGGTAATCTGGTAATTCTCTCTGATTCTGTAAGAGATAGTCGCACCCCTTGTATTCTTCAAGAAATGTATATATATTTTTTAATTCTGAGGCAATGTTTCTTATTATAGATGGTTGTAAATTTGGAAAGAAATTTGCTGTAATTCATTCATCTGCATGCAAATCTTGAAATGGGTTGTCAATTCCATAAAGGTGTCTGATATCATGCCAAGCAAATTATAACAACTTTTGGATATCTTTGTAAGAAAAAGCAATCACATTGTTTTTTACCCTCTCTAATAAATCCCTAACACTGATGATTACAATAACTGACCAGTTCTAACTTGTTCAATGAGCAAAGTTCCCTACAATTTCATAAAGTATCTCTGATATGATCACTTCTGCAGGAAGATTCTGGGAGCCTGTATTTGAATTCAGTACAAATACACATAATCTCTCTCTCCTGAGATGCAAATAGATTCTCAAGATTCTTTGGAATTCATCTGATTCATTAGTATTTGGTCTTGACATTTACAAATGACAAGATAATTCTAAATTTTCTACTCCCTTTGATTATATTTGAACTGTTTCAATTAAATGCAAATGTATCTTTAACATTTATCATCTGATTTCTTTCCCAATTTGTTGAGGATAGGAGACTTTGTAGAAAACAATGGTGCCTGAAAGCAAGGAGGTGAGTAGAAATGCGTTTTTATACCAGGAAGCAGAAAGCAGTTGCACTCTCTCAGCAAATAATCTGAACTGGAAAGTATGACCCTCACACTCCACAAGCTTCCTGTAATTCATGTGGTCAGCTGTTTTGTTTGTGGGTTTCACATAGCCCTGAGTATTTTCCAGAGCGAATATAGCGGGTCACACAGCTAGAATTGGGAGAGAACAAGGACAAAAGAAAGAATGAAATCTTGTCATTTGTGGCAACATGGATGAGCCTAGAGGACGTTAGGAAGAGAAATAAATAAGCTGGGCACAGAAAGGGAAAGACCTCCTGTTCTCATTCACAAGTAGAAGCTAGATGGAGTAAGCTGATCTCATGGAGGTAAGAGAGTAGAATAGTTGCAGCTGGAGACTGGGAAGGCTGAGAGAAAGAGGGGAGTAGGGAAAGTTTGGTTAACGGACACAAAATGATAGTGAGAAGGAATACGTTCTGGCATGCTATAGCACTGTAGGGTGGCTATATTAACAGTGATTTGCTCTATATTTCCGAATAGTTAGAAGAGAAGATTTTGAATGCTCTCAAAACAAAAAACAAACAAACAAACAAATAAACAAAAAGATAAATGTTTGAGGTGACGGCTTTGCCAATTACTCTAATTTTAGCATTACACACTATATACCCCATAACTACATACAATTATTACTTGTCAATTAAAACTTTAAAAAAGATAGGCAGAAAAAAATACAATGAGGGAAATACCATTAAACTAAATTTAAATTAGTTGTCCTATTTTCATTAAAAACAAATTTGGCTCAATCATTCACAATATTATCTAAAACTTAGAGTTTTTAAAGGATTTCGACAGTGGGCTTTATCTTACTTATCATAAAACTGTGATGGAAGAATCATTACATGGAAAAAGGAACCAAGTCCCAGGAGAGAGAAAAGATTTACTTAACATCACCCAAGTAGAACTTGAACCCAAGTTATCAGGTCCCAAGTTCAATGTTCTGGTGGAGCTATCCCAGTTATGTGATATTCCTCCAGCACTGTGCTAGGTCTCATGGAGTTGCTGGGATGAAGAAATTGTAGCCCATGTTTTTTAGGAGATTTTGGCATCATACAGGAACAGATAAAGAATGTTTAATCTGAAGACTTCAGCTCATATGTGTATACTGAATAGACATATATGATTAAAAAAAGAAAGAAATTGTCATTTATTAAGAGTATGAGCTAGACATTGTGCCATCTGTTCTTATAATGGCAGGAAACAAGTAATGACCATTTTTCATATGCAGAAATCAGAACCCCAAAATTTTGTCTAAGCTGCCAATTATTGTCTTCAGACCAACCTAATGAGACAGGTGGAACCCAAACATGTCAGCTCCAAAACTGTTGCTGTTGACTCACCTTGCTGGACTCCAAGTCTATATATCTCATGTTGACACCTATATTACAAGGCAAATATATATAAATACAGTAGGACCTCTATAGCTGACCACCTCCCTACACAGACAACCTCCTTAAGTTGATCTAATTTTCATAGGTCACATAGGTCACTGTACTATACGTGTCAGTACAGTATAGTCCTACTTCCTTATGTTGATGCTCGTATGTTGACCAGTTTGTTATAGTCCCTTGGGTGGCCAACTTATTGAGATTCTATTGTGTGTGTGTGTCTAGTACATATAAAATGTCCTTTAAATATGTATAAAATATATAAATTATTAGATATTAGCAAACCAACCTTGGATATGATCCTTAACTTCTCTGCCATTAAGCTTCCTTACTTATAAAGTACTCATAATTATATCAACTGTGTAGCATTTGTTGTTCAAATAAATTAAATGACACGTGTCTAGCACATATCTGGACAATCGTGAAACTAATAAATGTTTTTTTCTGTCCTCCTGCCCTGAAATCTGCACAAGTGAAAATGCACTTCTCTTAGCACAGTCCCCTGTGCTACAAAGATATAAGTCACTGCAGAATAGGCTTGAGTTAATCACACCACAATATAACTCTGTCCCCAGTATATTAGTTCAAGTCTACAATAATTCAGCTACTATTAAAACTCTGGTAATAATAACACTGTGCATCATTTTTATAGCCATTAATCATCACATTAGTACTAAGTGGCACCTAGGACAGATACTATTGTTATTTCTATTTTATAGAAGGTCAAGATGTAAGGAATTTAAGCAAATGGCCCCAAGTCCCAATGCCTCAGGTCAGGATCCAGACTGAGGTTTCTTATTCCAAGTTCACTTTCTCTCTCCCTCTCTCCCTTCTTTCTTTCTCTTTCTTTCTTTCTGTTTTATTAGTTTTTTGAGATAGAGTCTTACTGTGTTGCCCCAGGCTAGAGAGCCATGGCATCACAGCTCACAGCGACCTCAAACTCTTGGGTTCAAGTGATCCTCTTCCCTCAGCCTCCGTAATAGCTGGGACTACAGGCACCTGCCACCACTCTGGGCTAATTTTTCTGTTTTGGGTAGAGACAGGGTTTCACTCTTCCTCAGGTTGGTATCCAATTCCTGAGCTCTAGCAATCCACCTACCTCAGCCTCCCAGAATGCTAGGATTCCAGACATGAGCCATTGTGTCCAGCCAAGAGTCCACTGTCTTTGATAGTATCCAACACAGCACAGCTTACATACCAAACCAAAAGAGATATGCAGTTATTAAGAAACACTTTGTGACTGAGATCTTTACCTTTCTGAAACTGTAAAGATAAGATATCTTACAGGGTAGATGTCACCACCAACACTACAAGATATCATTGTATCTCAAAAGCCATGAAAGTGCACTGGCATTGTCGGGGAACAGATACCCTCGGGGCCTCGGCTATCTGGGGTGGAAGTGAACGTGTTGAGGTCAGGGAGAAGAGCCACCACAGGCAGGAAGAACCCCTTTTATTTCTGTTCAGTTTGAAATAAAAATGACATCTGTCAATGCCATTCTTTCAGATGTGGCTGGAATCAACAAGCGATAGGGTTGAGTTTGCAGTACTTTATTGAGAATGAGCAATCCCAAGTCATAAAGCATGAAGATTTAGAGCCATGTAGGGCTTTAGAAATTTTGCATAGAAGGGCATAGAAAGAAGGAATAAAGTTGGGACTTGACATTAAAATAGGATCCTGGCTTCAAGTCCAAATTCTGCCCCTTAGTTTCCAAAGCCCTGTTTTTGAGACTGTAAATGGCTCTTAACATAAAAGAACATGAGTCAGTACACATAAAAGTATGTTGAGAAATAGAAAGTACTTAGTAAATTCAGGAGACCTTTTAAAATGTTTCATAGAAAACAACAATCAAGATTAGTCCAGTTATTACTACTGGAGAAATAATATGGACTCAGGATTCTAGACTGTGGTTCAGCACTCATTCTGTGACTCAATGTAGTCACAACAGTTTAACCAGGGTTGTCCGTGGCCTTGGGATTGGCACTGGGACAAAGAGAAAATCACTAAGTAAAGCTCATCTCTTTGAGCAGTGAAAGGACTGGGCCAGGACTGTCATTTCCACTCTCACTTAGTCCTGTGGCTCACCTCTGACACATCACCCGCCCCAATTTACATAGTCTTCGATTTCCTACTTTCTGCTCAGAGTTTAATAGATTATATACTTCTTGAAGGAAAATACTGCATTACTTACATTGATCTCTGCATCATCACTGCACACCAGAGGGGGCGGCCTGGACAGAAACTCTAAATGTAGACCGTGGTCTTTACACTCCAAAGGCTCCTCATCTAGTTGACAGACCAGACTCAAATAGAAACTGCCATATACACAAAAGATGCTTTGGACAACCATGGGGTGGTGGGAAGTAATCGTTGCTGTGAATCAAAAATTACAGTTTCCACTAGGTGTCCAAGGAAAGGGATTCTGTCTGCTTGGCAACAGGACAGCCTTGGTTTGTGCTAGACTCTGCACCCTCTGGATGACAATCTAGGGGCTGCACTCAGCCTTGACCTAAGCAAGGGGTATCAACAGAAGAAAAGGTCACAAGGTCACATCTTCTACATCTAACTTCCAGGCTCATTACGGCATTACTCCCAACTCCTCTGACTTTCTGGGCGTACAGAGGTGCCCTTCTTTTCTCTATAGGGAATGCTGCTTTTCAACAGACTCCTAGACTTCCCATCACACTTACACAACGGTTTCAAATTCATCCTTAAAATGGTGCTCACACAGGGTGAGTCCATGCTTAATCTTGCTAGAGACACCACTTCTTTGGCCTAAATATCTGTCTCCTGTGACACATGCCACACGGGCTATATTGATCTCTTCACACTGCACTGTACCATGAGGAGGGCACAGTATAATCCACCCCAGATAATCCCACTGAGAGTAATGGTCCAGGGCTCTATAATCCCAGCACAGTTTTCAGTAGAGAAATGCATAACAGAATAAAATAATAAAAATATTGCTAATTGCTTCTTGCTTTAACCCTCACCTGCCCATGTCTGATACGCAAGGTGTGCTGGAACGGACAAGTTGCCCAAGATGACATAGGCCTAGTAATGAAGCTATGGCATTGATGCAGGGATTGAGTATGCTTTAAAGATTTTAATTTACTTCTATCTATATCCACAGAGTCCTGGCTGTCATTTCCCAGTTCAATAAATAGAACAATCCTTTTTACAGACAACTTAGTAGAGGATTTAGTAGTGAGGGCTTTGGTAATTTTCCACCTGCTAATGGGTAAACAACGGCAGTCCTAGTATATCCAGGGCTATGGGCACTGAATGGTGCTGCTCTGGCTGCAGCTTCTGGTAATGTATTTACTCAGCTGTTATCGAGCCCAGCAGCTGGGAATCAGCTCCCCAGTTAGCTATAAGAGAACTACCAGGGACTCATTTATTTACTATTAAACTGTAAGCACTTGGCAGGGCATCTGGTCCCACTTTCCTAGGTTATGATTGGGTACTCCTGAGACACGGTCGTTAGAAGAGCAGCTGGACTATTTAAAATGTCAAATAAGAAATTCAGAAGTTTTAGAATCTCAGCACATTTGTTATGGGGTAAAAAGGGATGTTAGGTAGAATCCGAACACATTTGGATTCTCTGATGCTCTATAGACTGAATTTACCTTGAAATTGTATCTGATGCAGTTCTGTTTACTTTTAAAGTATAAGATTTGGGGGGGCTGGACATAACCATGGGGTCTCACAAGGGATTTTTATGGGTGATGAATGTCTGTAAATAACATGGAAATGCAGGCAAACTACCTGTTCTAGTGAGGGGAAAGATTTGGGGTTTGACATATCTAGATCTTTCTCTCTCTCTCTCTCTCTCTCTCTCTTTCTTTTGACAAAGTCTTATTCTGTCACCCTGGGTAGAGTGCCTTGGAGTCATAGCTCACAGCAACCTCAAACTCTTGGGCTCAAATGAGATCTTCTTGCCTCAGACTCCTGGGTAGTTGAAATTACAGGTGGCGGCCACAGTGCCCAGCTAGTTATTTTATTTTATTTATTTATTTTTTTTCTATTTTTAGTAGAAATGGTGTGTCACTCTTGCTCAGGCTGGCTTTGAACTCCTGAGCTCAGATGATCCCCACCCCCACTGCCTTGGCCTCCCGGAGTGTTGGGATTATAGATGTGAGCCACCTTGCCCGGCCCCATACCTAGGTTTCAATGTTAATCTTATTTAGTAGCATGATCTTGGAAAAAAATCTTGAAATTCCATGAAGCTTTATTTCATTATCTGCAAGACGGGGTGATAGTATCTGCATCAGGAAATTCTAAGGATAGGTCTGACACACCTTGGAAAATAGTTGGAAGTATGCCATAGATTGATTTGCTCTGCTGGTGCCATAAGGACTAAAACGTTTTTAAAATTTTCATGGCACCCACATCTTTGGTTAAAGATTTACATATCTCTCAGGCAGTACTGCTGAGTGTATATCTTCTGTCCCATTTTTCTTGCCAAAGTCATTGCTGGACATGATGTAGAGAGTTCCTAAGTAAATAGGTGCTTTTTCTATCTTCCAGAGAAGACCTTATTTATTTTTTCAAAGTAGAATAATTTAATGCTAAGCACAGCCCCTTGAATGATTACATTTTTTAAATCATAATTTTTAGTTTTGAAACATGTCCAACATGCCAGACGAGTGTAATGAAAGGGGAAGAAGAACTGAGTGTAAAATCTAGATCTCTGTTATTTCTGTTCATTCATACTCTCTCGTTCTCTGCTTTGACCTCTATACAACGGAGATAGTAATAGTCACACCTAAGAACATTCAGGGATTCACGGTTATAATGGGGAAATCCTAGAACAGAGTACTCCATGAACATGTGCTTTCCATTTATTGGTAATCAGTGCCGGACAGAAGGGACACTGAAACGTGCCAGGATACTTAACATATATTCTAGGAAATGGTAGGCATAGAGCAAGAGCCATGGGGCAGCACATGTGACCTGGGGCTCTCCTGACCACAGGCCAACTGACACCTCTGCTTGTGTCTACACCTGCTCTGATGTAGACTTACAGTTTCCAAATATGGGTGGGCTGTTCAATTTTCTGGCTTCCTGTTCCCCTTTCTAGTTCTGATAAAGCATCAGCCTGTTTCATGCCCTCATGCCTTGGCACAAGCTGATCTCCTTGCTAGAATAACTTACCCTCCCCACACACCTTTCCCAATTGCCTCTTTGAACAGCCTTATATATACTTTTTTCATTTTTAAAACATTGGCTATCAACTGTTTCGTAATTACTTCTTTAACAAGCTGTCCCTACCAATAGGAGGATATCCTCATGAATGCAAGATAAAGAAGCATTTTAAAAATAAGATACAAAAAGATTCAGAAAGGACACAGGTGCTAAATCTGGTGACATCACTGTGTCTGGAGTGCCTCCAAACCATCGTTCCACCTGTCACAGTCAATCCCTTCTCCTCCTCTTTGTCCATTCACGTATTTATGAAACGTGTTTTACCTATTACTTTACCTATCATTCATGCATAGAAAATAAAAATATGGTACTGAACAAGACGCGATCTTCATCCTCTTGAAGGGTGATGAATAGTAAGGAAGCTGCAGGTCAGATTTTCATTTTAAAAAGATTGTTCTGACAGACTGGGGAGATGTCCTGGAGAGAAAAACTCATGATTAGGAAAGCCCATTAAAAAGGGGGGGTAAAACTTATGTGAGAGCCGATGACGATGTCCACAGGGAAGATGGCAATGAGACGGACCCATCTGGATGGACAGCAAGGACAGTAACTCTTTATGAAACATGTTCTGGGTGTTAGCAGCTGTGCTAGTGCTCTGCATACATTCTTCTCTTCAATCTTCAGAAGAACTGACTCCAGCAGATAGGGGCCTCCTGTCACAGAGAAGGAAACTGAGAGATCAGTTACTTGCCAAAGGGCACACAGGTAATGAGCCTCAGAGCTGGCATCTTAGGCCAGACATGTCTGGCTCCAGAGCCTGAACTCTTAATCAGAACTCTGTGCTTGGCCTGATAGAGAACATGATCATCAGAGAGGATCACATGGTTTAGACACCTGCCTACCCTGGTACATCAGCCCTAGTGAAGGCTGAGATCTTTCTTGTGGCTTTAAACTCCATTTCCTACCCTCTCTTCACTTTCTAACAACAGCAACTGTCTCAGCCTCCCTGGAGGAAAGGGCCATTAAGCCTGCTGAAATGGGAGTTGCAGAGGCCCGGGCACCCACGTCTGATCCACCTGGATCCACGGAGGCTCTGGATCTGCCACGGGCTGCCCGAGTGGGAGGGCTGGAGGGTCACTGCCCCTTAGGGGCAAACTTGCATTTCTCCTGGGTGAATAGGTATGAGAAGATAGAGGGGTCGTAGGGTAAAAGTACACTGAACTTTTAAAGAAACTGCCAGGCTATTGCCCAACATGGTTTATCTTTTTTCCACTTTCTTACCAGCAACCTCGGAAAGCTTTAGTCCCTCTACATCCTCACCAGCATTTGGTACCCTCAGTCTTTTTAATTTCAGTGATCATAGGAGATACCAAGTTGCTTCTGCTGGTTTTAATTTGCATTTGCCTAATGGTAAATCATGCGGACCATCTTGTCAGATGCTTCCTTGGTACCCACACAGCTTCTTGTGTGTTGTCTGCTCAAACCTTTTGCCCATTTGTTACAACGAGTTGTTGGGCTTCTTATTTTTTGACTTGGGAGAGTTTCAAAAAATATATTCTGGATCCAAACTTATTCCATTTCATAATTTGTCTGTTCATTCTCCTAACAATATCTTTCAAAGAGACATTTTAAATTCTGATGAAGCCCAGTTTATTAATTTGCTGTTTTATGCCTCTTGCTTCTATTGCTGTATCTAAGAGATTTTGACCTGAATGAAGCTCACGAAAATTTATTCCTATGCTTTATTTTGTTAAGTTGTATAGTTCTTTTTGTTTTAAATTTAGAGCTAGTTTGACATTTTGAGTTGATTTTTGTATATGGTCCAAACTATAGATTTAAGTCTATTTTTTAAAAAAAATATGGATATGCAGTTTTCTGGCACCATTTGTTGCAAGGCTATTCTTTATATGCCGAATTACCCTTGCATCTTTCATATGCGTTTCTTTCTAGCCTCTCTCTTCTGTTCTACTGATATCTTTGCTCATCTGTCTACCACACTCTAACCTTATAAGTGTGGAAATTAGAGATTGTTGGTGCTGCAAGTTTGTTCTTCTTTTCCAAAGTTGTTTGGCTGTTCTAGAACATTTGTATTTCCATAAGAATGAAAGAATCTGAATACAGGCAAACTTTGGAGATATTGCAGGCTGGGTTCCAACCACTGCAATAAAGGAAATAACGAAGTAAAGTGAGTCACACATGATTAGATTTCCCAGAGCACTTAACAGTTATGTTTATACTATAGACTCTTAAATGTGCAATAGCATGATGTCTAAGTAAACAATAAACATACCTTAATTTTAAAATACTTTATTACTGAGACATGGCACTTATTATCTGAGCCTTCAGGGAATCATTATCTTTGTGCTGGTGAAGGGATGGAGGGTCTTGCTTCAATGTTGATGTTGGCTGACTGTGCCAGTGTGGTGGTTGCTGAAGTCTGGGCGGTTGTGGCAATTTCTTAAAATAAGACAACAGCTATGTTTGTTGCATCCATTGACTCTTCCTTTCACAGAAGCTTTCTCTGTCTGATGTCATGCTGTTTCACAGCATTTTACCCACCGTAGAATTCTAATTCACACTTGGAGTCAATGCTCTGAAACCCTGCCATTGCTTACCAACTTGGTTTAGTAGTCTAAATCCCTTCTTTTCATTTCAAAAGTGTTGACAGCATCTTCATCAGAAGAAGATTCTATCTCAAGAAACCCATTTCTTGGCACATTCGTAAGAAGCAACTTCTCATCCACTCAACTTTCATCATGAGACTGGAGCAATTCAGTCCCATCGTCAGGTTCCACTTCTTATTCTTATTCTCTCGCTATTTCTACCACATCTGTAGTTACCTCTGCCAAGTAACTGGAAGACCTCCTTGAAGTCTTAAACCCTTCAACCTCCCTGAGGGTTGGAATCAACTTCTTCCAAATTCATGTTAACGGTAATATTTGGGTTTCCATGAATTTTAAATTTCCTCAGTGGCACCTAGAATGGTGAATTTTTTCTAGAAGGTTTGCTATTTACTTTGCCCATAGCCATCAGAGGAATCATTGTCCATGGCAGCTATAGCCTCATGAAATGTATTTCTTAAATAAGACTCGAAATTATTCCTTGATCCATGGGCTCTAGGTTGGATGTCATGTCATAAAGACAAAATTAATCTTGCGCATCTCCATCAGAGCTCTTGACGACTAGGTGCATTGTCAATGAGTGTTAACATCTTGAAGAAAAAAAAATCTTTTTTTTTTTTTTTTTTTTTTTTTTTTTTTTGTTAAGGTTCTGATGTAAACACCCCCGGGTTGAGTTGTTTTAAATAAAAATGCGACCACCAAACACAA
>CAUYPK010070297.1:0-25948 GCA_963574355.1 Loris lydekkerianus
CATTAAAATTGTATATTGCTTTGGGTAGTATTGACATTTTACCAATGTTGATTCTTCCCAGTCATGAGCATGGTATGTTTTTCCATTTGTTAACATTTTCAGCTATTTCTTTTCTTAGAGTTTCATAGTTCTCTTTATAGAGATCTTGCACGTCCTTTGTTAGATAAACTCCCAAATATTTCGTCTTCTTTGGCACTACTGTGAATGGAATAGAGTCCTTAACTGTTTTTTCAGCTTGACTATTGTTGGTATATATAAAGGGTACTGATTTATGACTGTTGATTTTGTAACCTGAGACACTGCTGTATTCCTTGAACACTTCTAAGAGTTTTGTAGTAGAATCCCTGGTGTTTTCCAGATATATAATCATATCATCTGCGAAGAGCGAAAGTTTTATCTCTTCTGACCCTATATGGATACCCTTGATCGCCTTTTCTTCCCTAATTGCAATGGCTAAAACTTCTATTACAATGTTAAAGAGCAGTGGAGACAATGGGCAGCCTTGTCTGGTTCCTGATCTGAGTGGAAATTATTTCAATTTAACTCCATCCAATATGATATTGGCTGTGGGTTTGCTGTAGATGGCCTCTATCAGTTTAAGAAATGTCCCTTCTATACCCATTTTCTTAAGTGTTCTGATCATGAAGGGATGCTGGATCTTATCAAAAGCTTTTTCTGCATCAATTGAGAGAATCATATGGTCTTTGGTTTTTAATTTGTTTATGTGCTGAATTATACTTGTAGATTTACGTATATTGAACCAGCCTTGAGACCCTGGGATAAAACTGACTTGGTCATGATGTATAATTTGTTTGATGCGTTGCGGGATTCTGTTTGTTAGGATCTTGTTGAATATTTTTTGCATCTATTTTCGTTAGTGATATTGGTCTATAATTTTCTTTTCTTGTTGAGTCTTTTTTTGGTTTGGGGATCAGGGTGATGTTTTCTTCATAGAATGTGTTGGGTAGTCTTCCTTCTTTTCCTACATGTTGGAACAGTTTGAGTAATATAGGTACTAATTTCTTTTTAAAGGTTCGATAGAATTCTGACATGAAGCCATCAGGTCCTGAGCTTTCCTTTGTAGGGAGATTTTGTATGGTTGATGCTATTTCAGATTTTGTTATGGGCCTGTTCAACATTTCCACTTGATTCTGGCTAAGTCTTGGAAGGTGATGTGCTTCCAAGTATTGGTCAATTACCTTCAGATTTTCATATT
Source organism: Loris lydekkerianus (assembly GCA_963574355.1). Classification (NCBI taxonomy): domain Eukaryota; kingdom Metazoa; phylum Chordata; class Mammalia; order Primates; family Lorisidae; genus Loris; species Loris lydekkerianus. The sequence continues at coordinate 1,217 of CAUYPK010070297.1, forward strand.
TCTGAGAATAAAGTTTCTTGTAATAATCATTAAGGATTTTTTGAATTTCTGAGGAGTCTATTGTTATTTCGTCTTTGTCATTTCTGATTGATGAGATTCGAGATTTTACTTTTTTTTTTCTGGTTAGGTTATCCAAAGGTTTATCTACTTTATTGACCTTTCCAAAAAACCAACTTTGATTTATTGATCTGTTGTATAATTCTCTTGTTTTCAATTTCATTTAAGTCTGATGTAATTTTGGTTATTTCTTTACTTCTACTGGGTTTGGGGTTCGAATGTTCTTCGTTTTTCCAGTTGCTTGAGATTTCTCATTAATTTGTTAACTTCCTCTCTTTTCATTCTCTTGAGGAAGGCTTGCAGTGCTATAAATTTCCCTCTTAGGACTGACTTTGCGGTATCCCAGAGGTTCTGATAATTCCTATCTTCATTGTCGTTTTGTTCCAAAAATTTGGCAATTTTCTTCTTAATATCATCTCTGACCCAGCTATCATTCAGCATAAGGTTATTTAATCTCCATGTTTTTGTATGAGTGTGCAGATTCCTGTTGTTACTGAGTTCAACTTTTATTTCATGGTGGTCCGAGAAGATGTAAGGAATAATTTTTATTCCTTTAAATTTACTGAGATTATACTTGTGACCTAGGATGTGATTGATTTTGGAGTATGTTCCATGGGCTGATGAGAAGTATGTGTATTCAGTTTTGTTGGGTTGAAATGTTCTGTAGATGTCCGCTAAATCCAAATGTTGGATGATTAGGTTTAAATCTAAAATTTCTTTGCTCGTCTTCTTCTTGGAGGATCTATCCAACAATGCCAAAGGAGTGTTGAAATCTCCAACTATTATGAAGCTGGAGGAAATCAAGTTGCTCATGTCTGTTAGAGTTTCTCTTATAAATTGAGGTGCATCCTGGTTGGGTGCATAGATATTAATAATTGAAATCTCATCATATTATTACCCTTAACAAATATGAAATGACCATTCTTATCCTTCCTTACTTTTGTTTGTTAAAAGCCTATTGTATCTGCAAATAGGATCGCAACACCTGCTTTTTTGTGATTACCATTTGCCTGAAGTATGGACGACCATCCTTTCACCCTGAGTCTATATTTATCTTTTAAGGTAAGATGTGACTCTTGTATGCAGCAAATATCTTGCCTGACTTTTTCTATCCAGTCAGCTAACCTGTGACCCTTTAGAGGACAGTTTAAGCTGTTGACATTAATGGAGAATATTGATAAGTCTGGTAAAATTGGGGTATCAAGTTTTTCGAAAGTCCAGTGTCTGTTTTTAATCCTTTCACCACTGTGGAAGTTGGAGTTTAATCAAAAGTTTCTGAGTGAGTTTACTTTTGTGGTAGAGGATTGGGCTGGTCATTATGGAGGACAGGTCTGAGAATATCCTGAAGAAATGGTTTGATTATGGCAAATTTCTTCAACATATTAATGTCATTAAAGTATTTAATTTCTCCATCATAAATGAAACTCAGTTTAGCTGGATACAGGATCCAGGGTTGAAAGTTATTTTGTTTTAGGAGATTAAAAGTCTATGAACACCCTCTTCTGGCTGGAAAAGTTTCAGCAGAGATATCTGCAATCATTTTAATATTCTTCCTTTGTAGGTAATGTTTTTCTTACGTCTGGCTGCTTTCAGAATTTTCTCCTTCATATTAACTTTAGTGAAGTTAATTGTGATATGCCTGGGGGATTTCTTATTCAGATTGAGTTGTGCTTGGGTTCTGAAGCTGTCTGCTATCTCAATTTCAGAATCTCTTGGCATGTCTTGAAAATTCTCTTTCATAATTTCATGGAGAAGGGCCTCTGTGCCCAGCGAGGCCACTTTATGACTTTCAGGGATTCCAATGAGGGGGATATTAGCTTTCTTCAAATTATCCCAGAGCTCTCTGAGAGAATGATTTGTTTTTGCTCTCTATTTCTCTTCCTCTTTGAGAGTTTGGGAGCGTTCAAAGACTTTGTCTTCAATGTCCAAAATCCTTTCTTCTGCTTGCTCCACTCTGTTACTGAGAGATTCTCCTGTATTTTTCAGATCTTTGAGGGCTACAAATTCTTGCTTCAGTACGTCAAAATCTTTAGTGGTTTTGTCTTTAAATTCATTAAATTCTTGAGACGACTTTTGAATTTCTCCTCGAATTTCTAATTCCGACTTTTGAATTGCTCCTTGAATTTCTAATTCCAAATTTTCCTCCATTCTATTAATGGATTGTTTGCAATCCAAATTCTGAATTCGATTTCTGACATCTCAGCCAACTGTTTATGAATGGGATCTTCAGTTATATCTGCCATTTCTTTCCTTGGGGGGGGGGGGTTGATCTATTCTTGTTATTCATGTTACCAGAGTTTTTCTGCTGATTCTGCCCAATGATTATTTTACACTGTTTGATTTTTCCCCTGGGGAGCTTTATCAAGGACCCATACAATGCTATGGCCTGAGAAACTGGGGACATGTTTGGTGTGGTGGGGCTAAGTGGTTCTGTCTTGTTTTCAGCTGGTCTCTGTTCAACCCTAGTGAAACAGTTAATCTGGGTTGAAGTCTCAGCTGTGGAGAAATATCAGCAAGTAAGTCACCCAACCCCCTCAGGCAACAATTGGAAAAGGAAAATCAAACCTTCCTACAACTGCATACCCAGGGCACCACCGGAATAGCCCTCAGGCGATTGGCTCAGTTCAAAAAGTCCAAATCAATTGTCTCAGTCAGCACCTGTCTCAGCTGGGAGCGTTTAAAAGGTCTCTGGCAACTGGATTGTAGATGTCTGGTGACTACTCAGATATGGCTTGCTTCGGTGGTCCGTCGAGTCAGGAGGAGCCACCCAGCAAATAGATCAGTCTGGGAAGGTTGATGCCTCCTTCCCCACCTTGCACTTCTGTCACACCCAGTCACTGATAGCCCCGCAGGGCTGCAACCCAGTTGCCTGTAGTGAATGGATATTCCAGGGGTTTGCACCTGCCTGAATCACTAGGAAATATATTTCTGCTCAGCCAGGCCACTGAATTTACCTCTATCTAGAAGGGGGAGATGAAGCCTGACAACCTCAGGCTCTTGATGGAGGCTAGGTTGTGTTCATGCAGTTCCAGCCCTGCCCCTGATTGATGTTATTGACAGAACAGAACAGAACAACTTTGCGGGAATTTTTTTCTGTCCCTGCTAAATTTTCCTGTAAAAGACAAGCTGTTTTGAGTTCCCAGAGCCTGTGCCTCAGGCCCGGTCTTTGCTCTTGCCGGTTTGTATTTAGTTAGCTGTCATTTCTAGCCTCCTGTCTTCCTTTGTCTATAGGCTGATGATCCTCTGAGGGCCAGGTGCATCTTAGGCTCAGTAAAGTGGTCCTCTGCATCAGCCCTTCCCTGGGAACTTCCTGGGTCTGCGTGTGCATTTCTAGTCCCCATACTCCACCCTGGCTGGTACCGTCTCAGGCAAACACTTTACTCATGTGCCCTGCATTTCCGTCCCAGATCTGTTTTGTGGTGGTTGGCCACCTGAGTAGATGCCTGGCCTCCTCTGGTTGCCCAGGGAAACAGGGGGTGTGGCTTCGGAATATCAGGGAGTGAGCCCTATTTTTGCCAAAAGATGGCTGCTGCTCTGCGCCTTGGGGCACCGCTGCTCCTGTTTGGTTCCCTGTCATCGACCATCCTCTCCTCACTCCCTTGGTGCAGAGTCAACACTGACCAGCTGCCGTTTAGGCCCTGTCCACACCCCTTGAGAAATCACCCAAGAATCTGGACTCCTGGTGGACAGGCCTCCAGACCTCAGAGTAAGAGTGGAGGGGTTTGTTGGGATCTCAGAGTTGCAGGTAGAGAATATATACAGTTTTATACAATTTTATGCCTGGCAGGAGAACGCCGTGGCACCCTAGTAGGGGAGGTAGGTCCAGTTTTTAGAGGGTCTCTCTCATTGAGTGTAGTGGGAGGACCTTTGAATGCTGCTCGTTTGTTTGTGGGGCACTCTGAGCCGTTCTCATGGGGGAGGGGACTCCTGTCCTCTTGGTGATGGATTTTGTACCTTTTGTTTGTATCCTTGGGGTCACAGCTCGCCTCAGCGGGGTTGATGTGCATTCTTTAACCTTCTCTCTTGTAGCTCTAATCCATCAGGTTATTTCCTAAATTTCTGTCCTTTAACTCTCCTTCAGGATAGGAGCCTCTGTGGAAAGCTGGCTTCAGTCAGCCATCTTGTCTCCGCTTCCCCCCACCTCCCGCCATGAGCTAAATTTTTGCTGCTTGTTCCGTGACATGTTCTGTTGGCCTAGAGATCAGAGTTCCAGGGGAAGGGATTTTTCTACCAGGAGACACAATGATTCCATTGAACTGGAAATTAAGAGTTGCCATCTTGCTGCTGTGGATCCCTCACGACTGAATCAATAGACTAAAAAGGCCATTTCTGTGTTGATGGGTGGGTGGTGAGTGATGAGGACCATCTAGGAGAAATTTGACCCCCGCTCCACATGGGGGTAGGGAGGGGTGCATCTGGAATATAGGAGAGTGCTCAGTGTGTCTTTTTGAATTACTGTATCCATTACCATCTTGTTTCCTCTCCTTCCTTGTGCCTTTATCATGGGACATACGGTTAACTGATTTATATTAGTATTTAAGTATTGTTAATTTTAAATCATGGTATGTAAGTTATGAGAGGTTATCAGAAAAAGTAAACCTCACTCATGAGTGCTCCCTCTTCTCCTGGGGTGGGATTCAGTACGCTTTGTGTTGTCTGGTGCAGGAGAGTTCCATCAGCAGTTGCGGCTATGACCTTGACACTGTCTTCATCTGTAGAGTGAGTGTGAGGAGATGTGTGGGAGGGTCAGGTCAACTTGTGCTGATTGATACTGTCTTCCAGTTTGAATGGTTGAGGGAAACTTAGGAGGGTGGTGAAACACTGAGTGTGTCTGAGTTTCCACAGGACATGGACGCCTGAAAGTGGGGACTGAGAGGGGAGGACCCGAGCTCTGTGTCGGCCGGCAGCTCCCATTAGCTGCAGCCTGCCAGGGACAGGCAGGTGGAGGGGGGATCCCCAGGCCAGAGCCAGGCAGGTGGAGGGGTGATCCTCAAACAAGGACCAGGCAGGTGGAGGGGGGATCCCCAGGCCAGGACCAGGCAGGTGGAGGGGGGATCCTCAGGCCAGGACCAGGCAGGTGGAGGGGGGATCCTCAGACCAGGACCAGGCAGGTGGAAGGGGGATCCTCAGACCAGGACCAGGCAGGTGGAGGGGGGATCCTCAGGCCAGGACTAGGCAGGTGGAGGGGGCATCCTCAGGCCAGGACCAATCAGGTGGAGGGGGCATCCTCAGGCCAGGACCAGGAAGGTGGAGAGGGGGGCTCCCTAGGCCAGGACCAGGCAGGTGCAGGGGGCTCCCCAGGCCAGGACCAGGCAGGTGCACGGGGGCTCCCCAGGCCAGGACCAGGCAGGTGCAAGGGGGCTCCCCAGGCCAGGACCAGGAAGGTGGAGAGGGGGGCTCCCTAGGCCAGGACCAGGCAGGTGCAGGGGGCTCCCCAGGCCAGGACCAGGCAGGTGCAGGGGGGCTCCCCAGGCCAGGACCAGGCAGGTGCAGGGGGGATCCCCAGGCCAGGGCCAGGCAGGTGCAGGGGGTGGTGGGGGGACTCCTCAGCTTGCCTTTATTGCCCTCTCCCTCTTTCCTTTTTCTCCTCCTGCCCTTGGACATCAGAGATTTAGAATTTGGACTCTGGTATTGCAACAGTGACCTGCTGAGACTTTTGGGCCTTCAGCCTTAGACTTAGAACTACAGTGGTGGTTTTTCCAGTTCTGGGGCTTGGCCTGAGCCCAGCATCTTCTCTGGCGTTTCAGCTTCAGAAAGCCCCACTGCGCCTGTGTGAGCCGATTCCCCAGTGAATCCCCATCCTGTGTCTGTGTGGCATTCTATTTCCTACTTATATCCCGTTGGTTCTGTCTCCTGACTAATACACAAATAGTATCTTTTTTTTTTTTAATAAGCATACACACACTCTTACTTTCTCCACTCTCCTGCATGAAATTTAGTGTGCTTTTTTGTATTTTTCTGCACTTTGCTTTTTTTCCACTTAATATATATTTTGAAGATATCTCCATGTCAGAACACAAGCTTTCCTCATTAATATTATTTATTTATTTATTTATTTATTTATTTATATTTTGAGATAGGGTCTCCCTCTGTTCCCCAGGCTACAGTGCCGTGGCATCATCATAACTTGTTACAACCACAAACTCCTGGTGATCTACCTGCCCCAGCCTGCAAGCGTGTTGGGACTACAGTGAGAGCCACTGGGCTTGCCGCTGTGCTCATTTTATAGCTTGCACTGCATTCTACCATGGGGATGTGCTATGGTTTATTCAGCCAGATCTTCACATCCGGGCTCATTCATGGATTTTCCCCATTCTTTTGCCGTTATTAAATGTTACAGTGCATATAGTTGCACGTGTATCATCTCATATTCGTGCAGGTATATCTGTAGGATAGATTTCTAGAAGCAATTTTACTGGTTAAAAGAGCAATTATAGCTGAGATCTTAAAAAATATTACCATATTTTTCTCTCTAGATAACATGTTTAATTTCTATAACTTCTATAAGAAGTCTTATTTCCTACAGCCTCATCACACACAAAGGGGGCCCTCTTTTGAATTTATACCCATAGATAGTTGAGAAATAATATTGCAGTGTACTTTTATTGTCTATTTCCATCATTACAAGTAAAATTTAGCAGCTTTCTGTGTATTTACTAGATGCTGTATTTTTCTGTGACCAGTCTGTTCATGTTACTGTCATTTTCTACCCTGACCTGTCTGTCTTCTCCATTCCCAGCTGCTCTTCATATTTGTTTTTTTTTTTTTTTTTGGGGGGGGGAGATTATCCTTTTGCCTGTGTACAAGCAAAACACATTTCCCCCTAGTTCATCATTTATTCTGCTTACAACAGAGGCTTTTTGTTTTACCCACACAAAAGATCTAGAACTTTTTGTAACTAATCTTTTTTTTCTTTGGCTTTAGGAATTTGAGTTGCATTTAAAAAGGACTTCCCTGTTCTAGGGATATAAAGAAAGTCATCCAAGTTTCTTTCTAATACCTAAATTTTGAAAATTTAAAACTTTGTTCACTTGTGTTTATCTTTTCCCCAAAAGGCTTTCTCCACTTTTCTGATAACATTTATTGAAAAGTCCCATTTTACCTCTGTCTTTATCACGTACTATATTTCTTTCCTCATCTGAGTTGATTCATAGACTTTCTACTGGATTCTATTCTGGGTTTGTTTGTTTATTTGTTTGTTTGTTTTTGGTAGTTGTTGTACTATATAAGAAGGTTTTAATTTTATTTTATTAATATCTTTAATATCTCTGAGTTCTCTCTTCCTTTGGGCAGTAACTATTGGTTTCCTACTCTGTGAAATAATAAAATTAACTTGCAACATCTTCTTCCTCCTCTTTTTTCCTTCACTATCTGACATTAGTCCACAGGTTAGATTTCTTAGTATGTGTTTTGTCTGCTTGATTTTTTCAGCTTTAGGTGATTTTTTTTTTTTTTTTTTTGTTTCTTAGCTTTTACCAATGAGACAATCAGTTGATTTGTTCTACTTTCTCTTTTTCCTCTTTGGAAATGAAACAGTTTATTAGGGAGTAATGTGTATGAGAAAACAGTGGACAATGCGGAAGAGGGCGGGGAAGCTTTCCCATCGCGATGCAGATCTGACATCAGTGAGGGGAAGGGGGCAAGAGGAGGAGGTGGAGTCTCGGTCCATGGTGCAGATTTGACAGTCTTGGCCCGACTGGGAGTTCTAGAGCAAAGGAACCCTTCACAGAGTCCCATGCTGGGTGGAGGTATCCAGACAGAGGTGCCTGCAGTGGGCAGCCTGTGCTGACTGCACAGAGCTCTCTGGGATGAGCCCAGAAGGGACAGAGGCAGGTGAGCTGCACGGGCCCCTTCACTGTCAGACTGAGAAGTGTGAGGCAAACACAGAATTTGGACTGAAAACATTAATAAGTAAGATTAAGCTAATCTAAGTAAATTAATCACTTTGTTTGAAGAGATAGTGTGCCCTACCTGGGTCACTTGTCTGAATAGTGGCAGAGTGTATAAGAATGTAACTCTTCACATAGGCCTCTTTTCACCAGTCTGAGTCTGAGAAAGGCAAGAAACTTCAAATACACACAATGAAAATAGATTGCCACGTAAAGTCTTTATTAGCCAGAAAATCAAAATACAATCACCAGAGTTTCTTAGTTGTACCGACAGATAAAAATACCTCCATGTCCCAAATTAACATAATCTCTATATACCAAGTACCTAATTTTTATGCTTTTACAAGTGAAGTCAGGGTTTATTTTTAGAGACAATTTTGCAGTTGACATTAAGCAGTAGTTTGTTGTGGTTTAAAACATACTAAATGTTCTAGAAAATATTCCACTGTTAAATACATTCCACACTGAATGAATGTGAATTGAATTGGTAAGTAAAAGATTTTGAGCACCATGTGAACATACAAAAATGTTTTCTGTGGTTCACAAGGCTAGAGTAAGGCACATTAGATCTGAATTACCTGGACAGACAGCAGTAAATGTCAAACAGAGGTTTAAGCAGTTACACGCTCTCAGAAACGCAGAACGGGTCTTGGCTTACGCTTGGCTGCCAGATTTCAGCTTACTCACTTCAAATCTTCACTTCAAAGCAACTTTTCCCTTTCTTGGTCCACATTTTGTGGAAGGTGATTTTATGTGAAGTTTAAGATGAATATGTAAAGGATTTTGTCATTAATAAGCAATACAATGGCAGCTCTATCAATGGAGACATTTAGATAAATAGAGGCAGGTACTTCCATTCATCTGCAGAAGCTCAATTTTATACCTTCATGTCTATAGAATTAAGTGATGCAGGTCAGTTTTTGATTGAGGGTACAATGTAGTGATCTTGTAGTTTCCAATATTTAGGAAAAAGTAAATAATTGATTGGCTCATTCAGTTTTGTCTCTTTATCTAATGATTTCCTCTCCCTGTAGGTCCCCCAAAGTGATCTTGAATTTTGGACACGTACCTGGCTTGTGGGATAGAGGTGGATTGTCTGGTTAATAGATCACATAAAGGTGAATAGTTAGATTGAAAGGTGAGTGATAGTGCTTTAAATCTGAAGTGTATAATTTCACTTTGGGATTGGTAAAAGTAAAGATGGTAGTTCTGCCCTTATAAATTGCATCTTACAACTGACAGCACACTTTACAACACACAGTGCACTACTTATTCACCAAATAACGAATAACTTGTTTAAATATATCCTCAATACGTAAGAGAAATCGAGAAATTCTATTTTGGATGGTGGTAGTAGTAGCAGTTTGAGTAGTAGCTTGGCTTGTGGGTGCAGCTGTGGTCCCTGGGGCAGCTGTGGTCCCTGGAGCATCTGTGGTGACTGGGGCAGCTGTGGTCCCTGGGGCAGCTGTGGTCCCTGGAGCATCTGTGGTCACTGGAGCAGCTGTGGTCCCTGGGGCAGCTGTAGTCTCTGATGCAGTTGTGGTCACTGGGGCAGCTGTGGTCTCTGGAGCATCTGTGGTCACTGGAGCAGCTGTGGTCCCTGGGGCAGCTGTGGTCTCTGGGGCAGCTGTGGTCTCTGATGCAGTTGTGGTCACTGGAGCAGCTGTGGTCCCTGGGGCAGCTGTGGTCTCTGATGCAGTTGTGGTCACTGGGGCAACTGTGGTCCCTGAGGCAGTTGTGGTCTCTGAGGCAGCTGTGGTCTCTGATGCAGTTGTGGTCCCAGGGGGAGCTGTGGTATCTGGTGGTACAGTTGTGGTATCAAGTGGTATAGTTGTGGACCCTTGCGGTGTAGTTGTAGGTAATGCACCTGGGTTCGTCGGTGGTGCTGGTGTTGATTCATCTGCAGGAGAGCTTGTGCTGAGATTATTTTCTCTTGAAGGTGTAGTGCTAACATTCTGAGGAAAAGAAGTTGGGCCTGGAGAGGTAGTAATTTGGGCAGAAGCAGATGTGACATACAGAGATGTGCTTTGGGTGGTAGTTTTAGTAGGACACGGAGGTGGCCGTGGATGACCTGGGTGGGGGTGTTTATTAACTGGATGTGGAGACCTATGCCTATGGCGTTTCTGTGGGACAACATAGAAAGGCTTTTTAGCAAGTGGATAATGGAACACTGGTCTATGTTGATGTGGGAATTGGTGGTTTGGCCTGGCCCATTGGGGATGATGCCTTCTGCGCAACAGTTCTTGCTTCTTCTGACCTTCACTGAGCTGTGGAAAGAAAGAAAGAACTAGAAAAAGCATGTTGACTCACCAACCAGGTGACCACACGAGGAGCAGCACCTGCAATCTGGGGTTGGACTGTAAGCAGCGGCCAATGGAGCATCCTCTAAATTCCAGCAGTCTCAGCAAGGAATGACTGAGTGCCTGCTGCTCAGCTCACTGGGTTGCATCCTTGCACCGGCTCCAGCCTGGACGCTGGGCTTCTGCGCTTATTTTCTCTCTCCTCTCTGGTAGACAATGTCACATTATTCTCTGAGGCCTCAGCAGAAAGGTACCATGCTTGCTTCATGTGTTCACAAAACTTTAAACATTCAAGGGACATCCAGGACCCTTTTTTGAGTCTCGCCCCTTATATTTACCATCATCGAAACACACAAAAAACAAATAACAATAAGAGTCCAAAACACCAATTTACCAAACAAGCAAAACATCCCACCCAAGCTCCGTATTCTCTGTATTCCCAGGAAATGATGTTTAGCATTTATAAATTAGAGAAAGAACTTCGGGCATTGCTTTTGAACTCTATTATTAAGACATTAGATTTACAAAAACTCAGGGGGCTCACGAATCGTCTGATTTTGCAGGAAACATTTCGCATGTTTATACATTTGACTGGATTGAGGACTGACAGTTTTTGTGATTTCTCAAGGGTGTTTACATCTGACAAGAACATCTGGTCCATCTCTGAGTTCCACCTATGATATCGATTTCTTTCAGCACACCTACCTCTGCTTGAGAGCCCCCCCGTACCCCCCGTGCTGACCCGTTTCAAACCTATCCTTGACAGCCCCTTTTCATCAGGGACTCACTAAGGCATTGTCCACAACAGCACGGCAGGGAGCTCCCGACCATGAACTGAGGTTACTGCATTGTCCACAGCAGCACGGCAGGGAGCTCCGACCATGAACTGAGGGTACTGCATTGTCCACAGCAGCACGACAGGGAGCTCCTGACAATGAATAGAGATTTGTTTCTTAGGATTTTTATTCTTAATGAAATAAAAATTTATTTGTTAAGATTTTGATTTTTTGGTCCCAATTTTATGTTTTGGCAGCACGCAGACAATCTGGGAGCCTTTTGAAATTTCTGAATAACTTCCATGCTGTCCAGGTCTTATATTTTACAAGATTATTATTTTTGGTTCCTTCAGCTATTGTTGACATTACTGACTTAGGGTATCATTTAAAAATATTTTAGTTTCTCATCTCTAAAGATACTGAGGTTTGTCTAAATCCTTTATTTTGTATTTGATCTCATACTAAATTTTTAAATGATCAACTATATTAATTTAAACTGGAAAAAAGAAATAATAACTTAAGGATGAGGAGGAATATCCCAAAGTCCCCCCAAAGGAGAGGTTATGTTTTTCCTCCTGGTAATATCCACATAAACCCTTTTAAAATAATCATATATATAAATCATTCCAGTTGTATGTTATTAAACTCTCTTTGGAGAAAGTATGGTGCCAGTAAAGTGACAACAGTAGACCTGTTTAGCAAAGATGACTTTCTCAGAGATTGATGCAACAGAACCTCTATATTGACTCCCTACATGAACCCATCCCTACACTGACCACTGATTGCCTCCCTACAGGACCCATCTCTATACTGACCCCCTCCCTATGCTGACCTGTTCCTACAATGACCCCTTCCTACACTGCCTACCTCTATACACTGACAACTCCTTACACTGACCGCTTCCCTACAGGATCCCTGCCTACACTGACCCCTCCCTACATGACCCATCCCTATATGACCCCTCTGTACACTGACCCCTTCCTGTGCTGACCCCCCTCCCTACGCTGACCCCCTCCCTAGCTGACCCTCTCCCTATGCCGACTCCTTCCCTACTCTGACCCCTCTCTACATTGACCCCTCCCTACACTGACCCCCTCCCTACAATGACCACTGTCCTACACTGACCCCCTCCCTACACTGACCCCTTCCTACACTGATCATCTCCCTACACTGACCCCTCCCTACACTGACTCCCTCCCTAAATCAACCTAATTTTCACAGACTGGACATGCACCACATGTACGTTTCAGCACAGTAGGCCTAGTTCCTTATGTTGGCCACCTTTGTGTGTTGACCAGTCTGTTACCGTCCCTTGGGTGGTCAACTTACAGGGAATAGCTCTGGAAAATGCAGCTTGTTTAGAAAATTAAATTATCCAGGAAATTTCAATTCCTAAGTAAATATCCATAAAGTAAAAAAATGGCTTCTGATTCTTATAATTTTGTTTTTGAATAGGTCTCTCCTAAAAGGGCATAGATTTTCATAGTCTGTAGCACTGATACCAGAAATTCTTGCTTTCTTGTCCATTAGATGGTGTTGTTTTCTTATATGAAATAAGCAGATTACTGTTCAAATCTTTCCCTGGAGACTCAATATGCAATCTGGATTATCCCAAAAGTGCTCTTCTATGAAGCCAGTTTCTCCCTCCCCAGGCTCCCTGAGGATGTGTGAAGCAAAGTACCTCTCCTCTCTGGGGAACACCCTGTAGTGCCCCCCAGGGTGTATGAAGCATCTCTGGCCCTGTCTCTGGGGAACACCCCACAGTGCCCCCCCAGGGTGTGTGAAGCGTCCCTGGCCCTGTCTCTGGGGAACACCCCTCAGTGCCTGCCAGGGTGTGTGAAGTGTCCCTGGCCCTATCTCTGGGGAACACCCCACAGTGCCCCCCAGGGTGTGTGAAGTGTCCCTGGCCCTATCTCTGGGGAACACCCCACAGTGCCCCCCAGGGTGTGTGAAGAGCACCTGGCCCTGTCTCTGGGGAACACCCCGCAGTGCCCCCCAGGGTGTGTGAAGCATGTGCAGCCCTGTCTCTGGGGAACACCCCGCAGTGCCCCCCAGGGTGTGTGAAGCATGTGCAGCCCTGTCTCTGGGGAACACTCTGCTGCAGATCAGCGGTAGAGCTTCTGCGTCTGCCATTAAATATCAGAGTGACTCTGGGCAAATAGCTTAATGCCCCTGGCACTCAGTGGGCTCATTTATGAAATCATTTCTATTAAATTGACATAATTGTATTCTGTGACTTCCACACTCAACATAGTTATGCCATTCAGTTCCCCCAGTCAGGATCAGCTTTATGAAGCCAGAGATTTTGCTTTGCCCACCTTTGTAGCCACTGCCTAGAACTATGGATGGTTCATGGCAGGCAAGATATTTACAGAGTGAGGAGTGAACATAATGATAATAACAAATACATGTAACTCGTGTCATTGGATAAAATCTTAACATTTGAAAGTGTTTTTTTAGTACATAAAACAGTTTCAGCTATTTTACTTTAGCTCGCCAAAATAATACCTAGGCCATTATCATATGAAGACAGATGAATTAAAAGCCTATTAATTTTAATGTTAGTTTAGCAAAGAATGTGTCAAATGACCAGTTTGTTTGATTTATTTACAATGTAGTGATTCTTCTGATCGGTTGTTAAGATGGTTCTAATGGAACTTGCTGATAGGAACTGGGTGGGAAAGTCTGAGAAAGGAAGGAGCTGGGTGTACGTGCCTTGCAGGTCTGAGCTCAGATTCCTGAAGCCTGGAGCTGCTCATCTCATATGTGGAGGAGCCAAAGCAGAAAGACGTCAATCCTGGCCTACCTATTAATATTTGCTATTTTTATATAAAAAATCTTCATATAGCACTGACTTTGGTTCAGGCCCTAATCTAAGGGCTTTACAAATTTAATTCTTTAGCATCACTATAGGTGGGTACTGTGTTACCATCACACAGGTGAAGAAACTGAGTCTCAGGATTAAGTTACCCTTCAGAGAGGATATTTGCATGTGCAAACCATACTTCTGGGGGGTGCTGGGGACTGAGAAGAATGAGGTGGAGTCAAGGGAGTTGGTGGTGGGGACACTGGATGCCTAGAGCAAGATGGAGGATTGGAGGCAGCAGAAGCTTCCTGCAATAACTAGAGGAAAGCCAAACCCTCTAAGGAAGAAGAGGAGAAATTAGTCCCTAAGGAGATGGTGAGAAAGCGGCTGGAAGGTGCGAAGCCAGGACCGCCTCTACCTGAATTGGCATGGTGAGGGGCATTCAGGCTTACAGTCTTATCAGTCTGTTTTTATGGCCATCTGAAAGTCTATGATCTTTTCTGATGAGGAAGGAAGCACTATAATGTTATACAAGATTGGACAGTTAAGTTCTCAAACTCACCGGAGGAAAAAACACACTCACCACTGCTGAGTATCCAGGGGTGCACTTGAAGGTGACAGAGTGCTACTCAGCTAGGAGGCATGTAGCACTTCTTCCAGAACCAGGCTACGAACTTAATTGTCCAGCTTAGTTTTTAACAGAGTTCCTCATCTGACTCTTGAGTATATCCCTGCAATCTCCCTTCCAGCTATCTGAAGAAGGGGCAGACCACCTGCCCTCTGGAGCCGCGGTGTGGATGCAGGTGCTGCCGAAGCTCCAGGCCTGGCTTCTGCCTGGGGCTGCAGTTGCTCTCTGATACATCCTTGTCCTTTCCACAGATCAAGTGCCATTTCCCAATATTTAAATTATTGAGAAACTCTTCCTCTTACTAGAAACTTTTCAAGATTTGGGCAGCTGGAAGAGTTTATTCACTGTGAGTATAGGGGAGTGATGATTCTTTAGGTGTCTGGTTTTGTGGGTACCATGAAAGGCCTCAGAATGATAGCCTGGACCTCGTCACCCCATGGGAGCATAATGGTCAGTGCTGACTGGAAGGCCACTTCAGTCTAGAGGTGTTGGTTAACCAGAAATTCCTTATTAAAATTTAACTTAAGATGTTATCATCATGTGCCTATTTTGACCCTGAAGCTTTAGAAACTATGTAAACAGTCACAATAATCTTACACCATAATTTTTACCCCTACATTATATTTTCCGATTTATAAAAAGGGGTGTTCTTATTAACCCTTCAACAACCTCAGGAAGCATATACTGTTGTTGTTATTTTATGCACAGGGAAATTAAAGCCCTGTAGATAAATTTTAAATTGCTCAAGATTCATCTAGATCAGTGTTTTTCAACCTCTTTTATCTCACAGCACACTTGAACCTATAGTTAAACTTCTGCGGCATACTTATATTATGCTGATCAAAAAAAAAAAAAGAGTAAAAAAAGTGCTTACTGTGCTTTAAACTTCCTTTGAAAATAATTTAATAAATGATATTTAAACTTTTTTGCAGCACACTGATTGAAAATCACTGACCTACAGGGTCCATGTTAGGGTGTAAGCTCATGTCTCTTCTGGGCCCCGCTTGGGTGCTTTTTATGCTGCAGTCACAGAAGTTAGCATGAGGGCCCAGGGAAAAAGCCTAAGTAGTTTTCTTGGGGGGAATTATGTGGCAAAAGGGAAATGCAAGAATATTCGGGATTAGATTCTTTCCATTTCATTAGTTCTTCTGCCCTCTCTGTTCTCTACAGTTACAATATTTTGAAGCTATACAGTCTCATTCTTTTTTCTGAGAGGAGTTTCACTTTATCACCCTGGGTAGAGTGCTGTGGTGTGACAGCTCACAGCAACCTCCAGCTCTTGGGCTTGGGTGATTCTCTTTCCTCAGCCTCCCTAGTAGCCAGGACTACAGGCGCCCGTCACAACCCCCAGCTAATTTTTTGTTTCAGTTTGGCCGTGGCCGGGTTCGTACCTGCCACCCTTGGTATATGGGGCCAGTGCCCTACCCACTGAGCCACAGGCGCCACCCCAGCCTTATTCATTAAATAAATGTACATCTCACTTTATCTTATTTTGAATTTGTCACAATAAGATTAAATAAATACAGGTATATGGCCTTAGAGACAAATACGGCCAACATGGTTATAATTAGGTGTATTTCCTTGGATCATCATTGATTTTAATCTCCTTTCCTGGTAGACCCTAATGATTATAAAGATAGGGGCCGTCTGTAATGTCCACTCGTCTTGGAGACCATGCTTCCCTGTCCTCTTCTGTGGCTCCTGCATTCTCCCCATCCACACTCAAACTTCATCACATTGTATCCCCAGGCCATCTTGTAAGGTCTCAGGGCTTCAAATAACTCTAGATACAGACTTCACCTCTTGAGTTCTGCACTGCTGTGTCCCTGACATCTTCCTGTGGAGGTCTAACGGCCATTTCAGATTCAACATGCCCCACACAGAGCACTGTTGTATTCTTTTCCCTCACCCGTAATCCAGCAGAAGGTCTAGTAGATTCAATCACCAAAATACATCCTAAGTTCAATTTCCTATTTCATGTTTTCTTTTATCTGCTGACACTCAGCGTAAGTCACCCTCATCTGTTATGGGGACCACCGCACAGGTGCCTGATCCTTGTATGAATCTCAGCTTCCGTTTCCTGCCATCAGTTTTCTCCTGAGAACCTAGAGCCTCGTGTGTACGCATGCGTGTGTGTGTGTGTGTGTGTGTGTGTGTGTGTGTGTGCATGTGTGTGCGTGCTCGCTCTGATCGCCCCGACGCTCCCTGACACACTTAGCACCGAAGCCCCCTTCACACCCAAGCCTACGGCTGCCGGGAGGTCTGTCTGCTGCCTCCGTCAGGTCTCATCCCATTCCCAATAGTTAGTGATTGAATAGCGATTAAATGAAGCTAGTCATCTACTTCTGTTCTTTTTTTTTTTTTTTTTGCTTGGAAGCAGGGATTGCTATTAGGTCTAAAAGCCTGTGGCAGGCAGCTGGGCGCCGCGGGTTTGCTGAGCAGCGCGGAAACACAGGTGTGGGCGGAACTCACCGAGAGGCAGGCGCTCAGCGCGCAGGCGCACAGGAGCAGCGGCAGCGTCTTCATCTCGCCGCGGTGGTTCCTGGGACAGAGAGAGGTGCGGCTTCTGGTTAGGGGTGCATTTTGGTGAACTATGTATTTTGTTAGAAAGCACAGTTTAGAGAAGACCAGTGGTTTCTGAAAATTGCGTATGTATTTTCATTCTATAGTGGTGAGGCGAATTTGATTCAAGTCTAAAATACACAGTTTTGGAGCAGAAGCAGCGGAGGAGAGCTGGGAATCGTGTTATAGCTCGTTGCAAAATGAGCATTCTTCTCCTGATGCTAAAGATCGCCCAAGAAAGGCAGGATCTAGGGAAGTTCACGAAATAATTTCTTCTTATTTCTTTATTAATCCATAAAGCCTCCTCTTTTGTGAACCATCATGTAAACTACTTGATACTTACTGAATAGTTTTGGAAATATTCCTTGATGATGTTCGTTTGTTTATTTATTTATTTATGTATTTTGAGTCAAAGTCTCACTCTGTTGCCCTGGATAGAGTGCTGTGGCAGCACAGCTCACAGCAACCTCAACCTTAACCCTCTTGGAGTTAAGCAATTCTCTTGCATCAGCCTCCCAAGTAGCTGGGACTACAGGCACGGTACTGTACAGACTGGTGGTAAAGTCATCCAGACTTAATGAATCCCAGTTCTGCCACTTACTTTATGATCTTGACTGAGTTGTAACCGTATATCATAAGATCATCTTGATATTATAATATTCCAGTCAAGCCTCAAGAGATAGTGACAGTAATTCCTGATCCCTTATCAAGGCTGGTGTCACTTATTGTTATAGAACTACCGTACTAAGGTGAACACAGTGTGGCCTGACTGGAGAAAGGAACAAATACTATTTTTATCATATTATTTTAATACATTATTTTATCAGTTTCCTTATATATTGTCAGATTTTCTTTATTTTCATGACCAGAAGATACTTGTACCAATCACATTTTCTTCTAAAGACATGTGAATTGAGCATGCTCCCATCCGGCTCAGCAGGGTACCAGAAGAGAGGATAGTTCTCCTGGAACTATATCACTTGAAAGCTGCTTAGTTACATTAAAATACATCTAAACTGGCCACATACCTGGGGTAGTATGACTCTTCCTTCTTGGTATGTTCGATCTAATTGCTTCCCTTCAGCCAGAGCTTTGAAGATGGTCGCTGGGAGCAAAGGGAGAGAAAGCACATGAGAATTTTCAGGTTTTATAACTCCCCAGTTGTGCTTTTTGGAAATAGGAAATTTGTTGGATTTAGTATAAGGTCACTTCTGTCACGAAATTTACTTTCAAAGACAAAGACAGGACAGTTGTAGTTTGTTGGGGTTGACAGTAGCCCTTTGTGATCAGTTCTTCCTGATGCACATGGTGACGGTCAGAAGTTGTCAGGGAACAGTTTGCTTGATTGACAGGAAGTGTGAGCGTGACTGATGACACTGATGGAGACACAAGCCACCGGACCGTCCTCCAGGGAGGAACAGACGTCCTTCCTGTTGGCCTCACAAGGTGGCCAGAGTGACTGCCTCCTGGAAGTTAAGGTGATGGAGTGCCATTTTCCTCGTTAATGTGTACAATTTAACAAAGAGCAGAGGATCAAAAAAACACAATGACAAATGTTGGTGAAGGACAATTGCTTTAAAGCTAAGAAATGAAAATGGAATTTTTAATATGAACAATTTTTAAAATTTTGACTTTTATTTTGAAAAGTGTTCCAACATATCGAAAAGTGAGAAGCATGGAATAATGTACAACCACATTCCAGGCCCTAGATTTCACAGTTGTTAACATTTTGCTATCTATTGATTTTATTGTGGAATTATTTTAAGGTAAATTATAGAAATCATGACAGCTAATCTTTATTTCAGCCTTTCACTCTAAAAGCATTTATATTCTAATTTATATAGGCATCAAGCTTAAAAAAATTCACACAATCTAAAACTAAGTCCATACTCAAATTTTCCCAATACTGCCAAAATATTTTTAATCTTTATTTGTTCTTTATTTTTCATTCTAAAAGTTTAAGGTGCGCAAGTGTAGTTGTGTTCCATGGATACGTTGCATAGTGGTGAAGTCTGGGCTTTCACTGTAACCATCACCTGAATGTTGTGCTTTGGACCCATTAAGTACTTCCTTACACCTCATTCCTCCACTTTGTTTACAGCTGCCCTGAATATCAGACATTTTCTTATCAATTCTAGGAGACAGTTAATGGAAAAGGTCGGTCTTAGATACAGTGACAAGGGACAGGGTTTCCCCAGGGGAAAAAGCACAGACCATGGTACTCCAAAGCCTCAACCCCCACCCTCTGGTCTCCAGCGTCTCTTTTCCTGCATGCTGTGTCTGGGTGTGCATGTTTTCTTGTGGGAGCTGTATAGTCATAATTGGGAACGTGTGGCGTTTGACTTTCTGTTCCTGTTATTTCACTTACAATACGGCCTCCACATCCATTCATATTGCTGCAAAAGCCATGATTTCATTCTTCCATGGCCAAATCCCATTGCATTGCTCACACACACCATGTTTCTTTGTTCCTTTATCCAGAAGCTGCCAATGGACACTTGAGTAGATCCCATATCTTTGCTGTGATAAACACATGAAAGTCTTTTTGATACAATGATTTCTCCTTTGGGTGTGTAGTCAATAGTGGGATCTTGGGATCAAATGGTAATTCCATTTTTAGTTTTTTGAGAAACCTTCAAGCTGTTTTCCATAGAGATTATACTAATTTAAATTTCTACCAAAAATGTTTGTTTATTTTGTACTAACCAGGACCCAATTAAGGACCATGTGTTATATTTGCTTATTATATCTCTAGTTTCTTTTATTCTAGAAATTTTTCTTTCTTTCCCACTGTGATGGTGTTATCTTGAATGATTAGACCCTTGTTTTGTAAATATTTATTTAAAAAAAAATTAACCATTTTTATATGGTTTTCAAAATTAGATATTTCTACTATGTAAAATTGTTAACCTGGACAGTTATGAAGGTGAGTTTTACTTCTGGTTAATCAATGTGGTTTCCGAGAGCAGGTTCAGAAGTTTTATTCTTTGACTTGAATTCCTTGCTTTTCCATAGTAACCATGCATGTTTTGGCAAGTTATATAACTTTTGTAAGCCTCAATTTTCTTATCTGCAAAATAGGGATAATGCCTTCCTTACAAAGTTGTGAGAATAAAATAGCACAAGTTAAAGGGTCTGACACTGTGTCCTATGCGGAAAGCCCTCAGCTATTGTGCTGCCACCAGTGAAAAGTGAGGGGGTGTTTTCGAGATAGCACTGACAGAGGGAATATGGTTATGACATTATTTTCCTCTTTTTTTTTTTTTTTTTTTTTTTTTTTTTTTTTTTTGCCAGTAGCTGGTGATATCCATTCACACTATGCTTGTTAAAGTCAAAATAGCCAGTGGAGTAAAATTTTTATTGATGTGGAACAATCTTTTCTGTATGCATGGTTTCATTAGAACTATTTTCAGATCACCTTAAGTTATTGTCTGCTTAGTGGTGATTTGTAATAGTGTGGAAAAATGTGATAGTACTTCCATAAATGTCTAATTATTCCCAGTTGTGGTTCACATCTGGAGATAATAGGTTCAATTTGTCTGAAATAATGGGAAAGTATAAGACTAATGGACCTACACTAGTGCCTCTCAGGTTTTATTTTTCAATAAATAATGAATAGCATTTATTCTTTCTTACAATGTTGAAGCCACTAGACATTTTAAGAACTTATAATTATATATGTCACTTACACAAAAATTTGGAAGTAACATGTGGAAATGACTGACACATGACTACAAATCACCATCATGCTCTATTAGTGCTGGGGCTGTACCATGGGATGTGGCACATTAACCGCACAGTGTCCACCCATTGAGTTTTGCTCTTCTGGAACCTTACTACACTCCTACCTCCACACCAAAGTGCTTCATAGTTGAAAAATGACTAAAAAAGAAAAAGAAGTTTCTTAATCTGATTTAGCCACAATTATTATAGAATGTGGTTGGTTCATCGAAATGTCCATTAAAGCAGAATTCACAGGAGAAGGTTTTGCTAACCCACTTTCACCCAGCACTCTTGGCTTTTCCAGATTATCTTAGGCGTTCTAATTCCTTTGTGAGGCATAATTAAAATGTGGAGAACATCAGTTATTGCGATTAGTCGATCAAGACAGCTTTTACTGTATTACCAGTATTATTTCAGGATTTATTTTTTTGGTTTCAAATGTGTCTTTTGGCATTACTGAAGGTGAGAGCTGACTTCCATTAGGGTTTTGAGACGATCTCTGCAGGATGGGAGAGTCTGTGGAATCCACTACCAGTTTTAGAGAAACAGTCTGGAGTTGAGAGCAAGAGAATGTGGCAGTGGTGCCAATAGAAGATTGGCCTGGAAAAGTAATAGAAAGCAGTGTCCCAGCTTTGACTAGTTTGGGCAGGAACTATTTATAATCTAATTTATAATGTATATGCAAAAAAAGAAAAGGAATGATATTCACCTTTAGTTTTTGATTTCCTGCTGTTATTATCTATAGCGGGGTTCTCAATCTGTGGGTCACGACCCCTTTGGGGATTGAATGAGCCTTTCACAGGGGTCGCCTAATATCAGATATTTACATTATGATTCATAACAGTAACAAAATTATAGTTATGAAGTAGCAATGAAAATAATTTTGTGGTTGGGGGTCACCCCAACATGAGGAAGTGTATTACAGGGTCACGGTGTTAGGCAGGTTGAGAACCACTGCTCTATATGATCAGTTCTAACCTTCAATGTACCTAAATCCTTTTCATTTCAAAGTACTTTAATATACCTCATAATTATCAGTGATCTAGAAAAATTACCAGAGATAAGTTCGGCCTTCTGATGATTTGTGAGGACTTTCCCTTTGCTTAGAGTTTCAGAGCTATTGAAATAACAATTGATAAAGGTGACATTGAAATCTTCCTAATGCTTTTCCTAAGTATGTTGGCTAGGAAAAGGTTAGATAAATAGTATGTGCTTTGCAGTAAAATGACGCGTTGGTATTTTCCATTTCTCTCCCTTCATTTAGCTTGTCAATCTTTTTTTATTGGTCATGACTATACCTTAGTATCAGCTATGTGCTTCTGGCTTCAGATTTCTAAGACTGACCCTTTTCAGCCTAGAGATACTTTCTGTTATTGATTTTAAGATTTTACTTTTCTGGCTTGGGTTCAACAAAGCCTAATCTAATCTACAAATCTTAAAGGGTAAGCAGAGAGTTCTGTGTTTTTTCCTCGAGAAAGGCTCTTCCTTGCTGAGAGAAATTATGATAATTATTAGGATTATGATTGTTATTGTTGTGGCTGCCTCTTAAGGTTTAGGTCTGCCTCAAAGAAGGAGCTTTGTATGGGAATGAGAGAGAAAGATCCAGGGAGAATGACTCAGACTTGAAGGCAGGGAGAGCAACACTGGCCCACAGGAGACAGTGGGGGCAGGGGAGCCATGGCATGGGACCCCACAGCAGAGGAACCCCACAGCAGGAGCAGGGGACCCCACAGCAGAGGACCCCACAGCTGGGGACCCCAGAGCAGGGGACCCCACAGCAGGGGCAGGAGACCCCACAGCAGGAGACCCCATAGCAGAGGATCCCACAGCATGGGACCCCACAGCAGGGGCAGGAGACCCCATAGCAGAGGACCCCACTGCAGGGGACCCCACAGCCGGGGACCCCACAGTAGGGGACCTTACAGGAGGAGTGAGGGCTCCACAGCAGGGGACCCCACAGCAGGGGACTCCACAGCAGAAGACCCCACAGCAGGGGACCTCACTACAGAGGACCCTACAGCAGGGGACCCCATAGCAGGGCACCCCACAGCAGGGGTAGGGGACCCCATAGCAGAGGACATCACAGCAGGGGCAGGGGACCCCATAGCAGAGGACCCCCACAGCAGGGGACTCCACAGGAGGAGCAAGGGCTCCACAGCAGGGGACCCCACAGCAAGAGCAGGAGGCCCCAAAGCAGGGGACCCCATGACAGGGGCGGGTGACCCCACAGAAGGGGTACCCACATCAGGTGTAGGGGACCACAGGGCAGGGGACCCCACAGGAGGGGGTGGGAAGTGACTAGTATCTTCCCGTGGCCAGTCGTCCCATAGAGGCCTCTCGGGTTGAGTTGGACAGCGGATTTAGAGCATTTGTATTCATGACCTAATTATTGTAATGCAGAAATGTTATAAACAGAATAGTAGTTAAGGAGGAAATTAGCTCTCTGATATTCTTAAATTTTGTCAATTTTTGTAAAGGGTAGAGTCTTACTTTCTGAGCATGTTTTGGGTTCCCTTGTCTACACGTCTTTGGTCAATTGCCCTATTTGTAGTCAGTATTCCCTTATCCTCTTGTGGAAGCCGGTCTTCCACCCTGCCTGGCTCCTAGACTGCTGGAGCCACCAGCGCTGCGCTGCCTGGTGGAAGCCCTGGCCTGGTTTCCAGGAGGTCAGCTCCACAGGGCCACTCCCTGCCCCTACCCCCCGCCCCTCACCTGGACATCTATCTTCATTCTGGTTTTGTCCCCAGCACCTCACAGCGGGCAGCCTCCTGCGTGGCCTCCTTCCAGTCCTGCTCGGGTTTGGACCACCTGTGCGGAGCTGCACCCCATCGCTGCCCTGCTGCGCACGGTGGGTGCCCTTCCCAGCACGCCCGGACTGGGACCCTCCCACCTGACTGTGCCTGTCACCCGCTGGGCCCGCACTCACTGTGCCGGACCCGTCCAGACAGGGACCACCTCCCTGGGTGCGGGCTCTGTGCCTGGAGCAGCTGCTTCCCGTGGGGACCTCGCCACCCTCCCGGAGAGGCCCCGCCACGGGCGCCCCTTGTGCGGTTCGGGGTGCACGTTCTACTGGAGGTCACCGCAGCTCTGCCCAAACCATGTGAGATAATCCCAGTCAGTTCTCTCTGGGACTCTACTGAAGCTTCACGAATTTTACACATTTACTGCAATTTTAATGATTTTATATTTTCCAATTCACAAACGTGGTCAGCCCCTCTGTTTTGATGTTATGCATTTACAGGCCTACTCAAAACTGCCTGGATCTGATGCTTTTCAGAGGGGTAAACCTCATTATAGTTTTTAATTATTCTTAGTTTATTTTTTATTTTTATTGTGGCCCCACCCATTACCCTCCCTCCACCAAAACCTCTCCCCTCCCTTCCTCTTCCTTGGCCCTTTCCCCATAGTCTTGTGCTATAGTTGGGTTATAGCCTTCATGTGAAAGCTATAATTTAGCTTCACAGTAGAGCTGAGTATATTGGATACTTTTTTTATCATTTCCTGAGATAATTTGCTAAGAAGAATATGTCCATCCATGTAAATATGAAAGACGTAAAGTCTCCCATCTTTTTTTAAGGCTGCATAATATTCCAAGGTATACATGTACCACAATTTGCGAGTCCATTCGTGGGTCGATGGACACTTGGGCTTCTTCCATGACTTAGCAATTATGAATTGGGCTGCAATAAACATTCTGGTACAGATGTCTTTGTTATATTGTGACTTTTGGTCTTCTGGGTATAAATCTAGTAAAGGAATTATAGGATAGAATGGCCGGTCTATTTTTATGTCTCTAAGTATTCTCCAAACATCCTTCCAGAAGGAACATATTAGTGGGCATTCCTACCAGCAGTGTAGAAGTGTTCCCTTTTCTCCACATCCACGCCAACATCTCTGGTTTTGGGATTTTGTTATGTGGGCTACTCTTACTGGGGTTAGGTGATATCTCAAAGTAGTTTTGATTTGCATTTCTCTGATGATTAAGGATGAT
>CAUYPK010070299.1:0-26620 GCA_963574355.1 Loris lydekkerianus
AGAGTCTATCTTAGTTAATGGTGAAAGGTGTGGGTCTAGTTTCAATCTTCTACAGGTTGCCACCCAGTTTACCCAGCACCATTTGTTGAATAGGGAATCTTTTCCCCACTGAGGGTTTTTAATTGGCTTGTCAAAGATCAAATAATGGTAAGTAGCTGGATTCATCTCTTGGTTCTCTATTCTGTTCAAGACATCTATGTCTCTGCTTTTGTGCCAGTACCATGCTGTTTTGATCACTATCGATTTATACTGGAGTCTGAGGTCAGCTAGCGTGATTCCTCCTGCTTTGTTTTATTGCTGAGTAATGTTTTGGCTATTGGAGGTTTTTTCTGATTCCATATAAAATGAAGTATGATTTTTTCAAGATCTTTAAAGTATGATGATGGAGCTTTAATAGGTATTGCATTAAAATTATATATTTCTTTGGGCAGTATGGACATTTTAACAATGTTGATTCTTCCCAACCATGAGCATGGTATTTTTTTCCCTCTGTTAACATCTTCGGCTATTTCTTTTCTTAGAGTTTCATAGTTCTCTTTGTAGAGATCTTTCACGTTCTTTGTTAGGTATACTCCCAAATAATTCATCTTCTTTGGCACTACTGTGAAAGGAATAGAGTCCTTGACTGTTTGCTCGGCTTGGTTGTTGTTGGAAAATATTTTAAATTTAGAAATCAAAGCTTGATTTCTTGGCTGGGCGCCAAGTGGCTCACGCCTGTAATCTCAGCACTTTGGGAGGCCAAGGTGTGTGGATAGCTTAAGATCAGAAGTTTCAGACAAGCCTGAGCAAAAATGAGAGACCCTGTCTTTACTAAAAATAGAAAAACTAGCCAGGTGTGATGGTGGATGCCTGTAGTCCAAGCTACTCAGGAGTCTGAGACAAAAGGATTGCTCAAGCTGAAGAGTTTGAGGTTGCTGTGAGCTATGATGATGTCACAGTACTCTACCCAGGGTGACAGAGTGAGAATCTGTCTCAAAAAAGTAAATAAAATAAAATAGAATTTCTTAGAATTTCTATAATAGAATTAATAGAATAGAATAGAATTTCTTAGAATTTATTTCCTATTTTTGTACGTAAATATGAAGAAAGTCATTTTACCTATCTAGGTGAGGTGTGAACCAAAATTTAAAAAGTATTAAAGGCTAAATACTTTCTTATTTTTACCTTTTTAAAAATTAAATAAAAGGAAAGTGAACCCATGAATGTCAAAATACAAGTACAGTAGAGATTCTCCATGTAGCAATGTCAAAACATAATTGTAGTGAGCCCATATAAGCTTCCATTTATCCAGGTGACACACAGTCTAACAGAGAATATCAATAAGTTTGTGAAATTGTTATGTTTATAAAATATACTATGATCCATTTTTTTTCATTTAAATTTGCTTTCCTATTTGGAGTTCATTTTTATTTATTTATTTATTTATTTATTTATTTATTATTTATTTATTTTGAGAGAGTTTCACTCTGTCACCCTGGGTAGAGTGCTGTGGCATCATCTTAGCTCACAGCAACCTCAAACTCCTGGACACAAGAGATTCTCCCAGCTCAGCCTCCCCAGTAGCTGGGACTACAGATGCCCACCACCACACTCAGCTAGTTTTTTTATTTAGTAGAGATAGGGTCTCCTTTGTTCTCAGGTTTGTCTCAGACTCCTGAGTCCAAGCAATCCACCTGCTGTCAGAGCCGCTATGTCATCACCCACAGGAAACAGCCATTTCGTGGATCAAAAGCACCTGCAAGAGATGAGGCTCCCCAGAGGTGCAGGAGAGCCTGGAGCAACTTCCCCCTTGGCTATTTATTGAGAAACACACAACAGGTGTGGGGAGTGCCCAGTAATCACCAACAAGGGCTACGTGCTCAAGAATCCCCTACATGCTTTTTCTCCCCACGGGCTGGACTCCCATACTGAAGCACCACAAATGCTCAAGGTCCAACACCCGCTTACTAATGAGCAACTTATCTCATTTCATTAGAGCACTAAGTTACTTGAGGGCTCGTCCCCAGGCTGCAAAACATCTCTAGGCCAGCCAGGAGACTGTCCTGCTCTCAGGGTTTCCCTCGAGAACCGGTGGCTATTCTTATAAGCATGGTATCCATTCTCCTACTACCTGCCTCAGCTTCTCAAAGTTCTAGGATTACAGGTGTGAGCCACCATGCCCAGCCTGTTTGGGGGATTTGTATGAGTGTGTGTGTGTGTTAATAGTGAGCAGAACGTAACCAGAAGCAGTGAACTATTTGGAGAGAAGAACTCGTTTTTAATTTAAATGTGGGTTTTATAGACAAGCATAAGAAGCTCTGATTACAGCTAATTTCAGCAAATTAAAATGAGCCTATAGGGAAAACTGACTAGCAATGATGAAACGCAATAGTGTGCAACAATATTGATTTTCAAACACGAAGCTGAACAGATAATAAAATGCAGTTTAAAAAAATTCATTTTTATTATGAGGATATAGCAGATGCTGGTTTAAGTACTAGAACAAAACAAAAAACTCGTTGATTATTACAGCAGGCACTGATACCTCGTACAGATGTGATTCTCCATAGTTTGTGGTAGGTTGTTCACATCCTCAGGCAGGGAAGTAACCCAGAGTTGTGGGTGCTGAGCCACTTTCAACAGAATCTCACACATTAAATTTTTAGGTTTCAGCAAGTAAGGGAAAGAGAAGCACATCAAACAGACTCTGGAGTGTGTGTCAAATTGCAAACACTGTGCCCACTCAAACTTCTCCACTGCCCCCTGTGAAACTTCCCTGTCTTCGTCTGATGGACAAAAAGTCTTCATCCCAAGCAAAGAGTTTATGAATTAGGCCAAAACAATGACTTGAAATAGAAATGTTATTTTTTTAGGATTAGTTCCCAAAGCAGAACAGAGGAGGATGTTGGAGTTCTCACCACGGATCCTCATGGTTTAAGAAGCAGGACTTTAGACAGAGGTGACAAGTATTTAGACAGAAGCATGGATTCCAAAATGAATGGAAATTGTGGAGGAATGATTTCAACAGGAAAATATGGGCTCGGCACCTGTGGCTCAAGTGGCTAAGGCGCCAGTCACATACACCTGAGTTGGCGGGTTCGAATCCAGCCCCGGCTGCAACCAAAAAATAGCCAGGCTCTGTGGCGGGCACCTATAGTCCCAGCTTCTTGGGAGGCAGAGGCAGGAGAATCGCTTGAGTCCAGGAGTTGGAGATTGCTGTGAGCTGTGATGCCACAGCACTCTACCCAGGGAGACAGCTTGAGGCTCTGTCTCAAAAACAAAAAACAGGAAAATATGGAATTTACTGCACCTAGGGGATACAAGGGTTTCCTTCCTCCCTCCCTCCCTCCGTTCCTTCCTTCCTCCCTTCCTTCTTTCCTCCCTCCCTCCCTCCTTCCCTTCATCTCATCCTCACTCCCCCAACTCCCTCCTTCTCTCCCTTCCTTCCTTCCTTCCTTGATTGATTCATTCATTCAACAAAATTGTATTGAGCCTGTCTCACCTGTCCTAAGTCTGTTGTCATTGGTGAGATACCACTCTTGAGTCTTTTCGATGTATTTCTGGTCTTACTTATACAATACGATCTTTCCTCTTACAACATTTCATCAAAGTCTTAAACACCATCTCTGCAAAATACCTTATGTTTGATGAATAACTGAACCTTCTGGAAAATATGCTCCCCCATCTTATTACATCCCCAGTGCTGGGTGGCACAGAGCTACCTTTCTATGGAGACAAAGAACATAAAAACAACTTTAAAAAATTTGATGATGAAACTGAAAATGCAATACACAGGGGTGGGTCTGACATGGACAGATACTTTAGTTGTCATAGATGCCCTTTCAAATCACGAGTAGCAGGTTGTCCTGTCCAAATTTGGGGTGCACAGCTTTCTACTTGAATAAAGGAGACAATAAGTGCAATGACCCTGAGGTCAGAAGGAGCAAAGTATATTCAAAAAACAGAAAGAAGACCACTGCAGCCAGCAAATAGCAAACTAGTAGCGTGGAAGGATGGTGAGGGGAGACTGGGTTGAAAATAGAGATAGAGATGAGAACCAGAAGTGGAGAACTTACAAGCCATAGCCGGGAGTTTAGAGTTTATGCTATGTGCTGGGGGAAGCGATTGAAAGAAAGGGATAAGTAATTAATAAGTAACTAACTGGGAATACAGCAGAACCCCTGTAAGTTGACCACCCACAGGACTGTAACACACTGGTCAACATATGGAGGTGGTCTCCATGAGGAACTAGGTCTGCTGTACTGATATCTACACGTGGTATATGTCCGGTCTACAAAAATTAGGCCAACTTAAGGAGGTGGTCAGTGTAGGGAGGTGGTCAGGTGTGGAGGTGCTAGTGTATTTTTAAGTGAATAAATTATACCCAAAGCTTGTGAGGCTACCATTCACTTTTCACATAATCATATGTCCTATTCATTTTTTAAGTTTTTTTTGAGGCAGAGCTTTACTCTGCCACCCTGGGTAGAGTGCCATGGTGTCATCATAGCTCACAGCAACCTCAAACTCCTGGACTCAAGCTATCCTCCTGCTTTGGCCTCCTGAATAGTTTTCTTTTCTAGCTATTCATCAAACATAAGGTATTTTGCAGACATGATGTTTAACATTTCGCTAGTTTTTCTACTTTTAGTAGAAATGGTGTCTCTTTCTCAGGCTGGTCTTGAACTCCTGAACTCAAACAATCTTCCTGCCTTAGCCTCCCAGACTGCTGGTATTACAGGCATGAGCCACCATGCCCACCCTCTATCCCCAATTTTTGTTTGCTAAAGCAGACAACCCTGGGAAGGGGACTGCCAGGAAGTGACCTGAGGTCTCACCCTAGTGGCTGAATGCTGAATAGGAGTTGAGCAGAAAGAGGGAGCCTTCGATGCAGACCCTCTCCCAGGACTGTGCGGGAAAAGGCAAAAAAAAAAAAAAAAAAAAAAGAGAGAGACAGAGAGAGAGAGAAAGACAAGGAAAGGAAGAAAGAAAAAAAGGAAGGAAGGAAGGAAAGAAGGAATTGAGAGCTTCAGAGAAGCAAAAGGATTGATTGCTATAGGTTGTTTCAAAGGTTTTGTCCGTTTTAATGTCATGTGTTTTTGTAGCTCCATATCTCAATAAATATTTATTATACTGTGTCGTGGTACATACTGACCGATGGAGAATTTTGCACTCTATACATTGATACTATTCATTTTTTTCTACTTTTAATTTTTTTATTCTTTTCAGCCTATTACTATATGATGTCATTAAGCGATTTTCTGCCAATTTTTCTCTACGAATTCAAATTGAACCAAAGCGCTGCCAAAACAACCCGAAAAATTAACCAGGCATTTGGTAATGATAGTGTTAATGAACGCACTGTTCGACGTTGGTTTGCAAAATTTCATTCCAGAAATTTTAGCCTCGAAGTTGAGCCCCGAAGTGGTCGATCTAGAGTAATCCAGGACGAGGATTTGAGGACCCTGGTGGAGACTGATCCATCACAAACAGTGCGTGGGATGGTGGAAGAACTGGGTGTCAGCTCCCATGTGGTTTTTGATGGTTTAAAATGTACTGGAAAGGTCAAAAAGCTCGAAAAGTGGGTGCCCCATGATTTAAACGATCGGCAGAAATTGTCACATTTCGAGATTTGTTCTTCATTGCTTTTATGCAACCAAAACGATCCTTTTTTGGATCGGATCATCACCTGTGATGAAAAGTGGACTCTCTATGACAATAGGAAACGTTCAGGACAGTGGTTGGACACCGATGAGCCACCCAGGCACTTTCCAAAGGCAAAACCCCACCAAAAAAAGATCATGGTTACTGTATGGTGGTCAGCGGCTGGTGTGATTCACTATAACTTTCTGCAACCAGGCCAAACCATCACAGCAGAGTCCTATTGTGAGGAAATCGAGGAAATGTACTGAAAATTGTGTCAGCAGCAGCCAGCACTGGTCAACAGAAGAGGTCTGATCCTGCTCCATGACAACGCCTGGCCGCACGTCTCACAAATCACCGTCGAAAATTAAAGGAATTGAGCGTCGAAGTTCTGCCCCACCCACCATACTCCCCAGACCTCTTGCCAACCGACTACCATCTTTTCAAGCACTTCGATAACTTTCACACCGGTAGAACCTTTGCCAATCAGGACCTAGCAAAAACAGCCTTCGTTGACTTCATCGAATCCCGAGCACCCAATTTTTATGCCGACGGAATTAATCGACTTGTGTTATGTTGGCAAAAGTGCACTGATTCTAATAGCACTTATTTCAATTAAATTGAATAAATATTCACTGAGATATTACAGTTTAAAGTAGACTCATAAAAACGGACAAAACTTTTGAAATGACCTAATAGAAGAACTAAAAATAACGATGTACCTTGGGAGAGGAGTGTGAGTGAGCTAAATCTTTATTATCGCAACAGGAAGTCAAGAGATAAGGTCTACAGTTGATAAAACAGGAAATAATGTAAGCATTTAAATACACAGGGGTAACTACCTAAAACTTGAAACCACATGGCTGCCTCTGGGTAGCAGACTAGGCACAGGGATAGGTGTGCACCTTAGTAGAATTTGATTTTTTTTTTTACAAATCACGTTCCTAGAATACTTAGGTTATTATGTACATTAAACAATTTTAAGAAATATATGGTGGGTTATGACTATCTCCCCACTCTTCCTGTGTGGTTCTATGAATTAAAACGTTCTTAAGATTCTTTTCTTCTTCCTTTGTTTCTGGTAAGATTCATCAATCTAGCCCTTTCTTCCCAATTCCACGACCATTGATATTAAGGATGTTCACCAAAATTAAGGATGTTCAGTATATCCAACATTTGACTGAACCAAGTCCCCAAGACCCACATGAGGAATTTCCCTTTGTGTAATTATTCATCCATTCACACATTCATTCATTCATTCATTCAATACGTACGTTGTGACTGCTTACTATGCACTAGGCACAGGGAATGCAATGGTAAATTTGACAGATTATGACACTAACTTCAAGGAGATTACAATCTATTATGAGAAAAACCTGATTAACTCATGATAATGAGTTTGCATGGCATGACAAGTGCCATCAAGTAAAAATAAAAGCACAGAAGCCATGAATGCTAGAGCAGGGGAAACTGTTAGGTGAGAGGAACTCCAACATGTTTCAACTGTTTGTGTATTTCTGAACTCATTCATATCTAGTACAACTGTCTCAGATATCACCCTATCTGCCTGGCCACACCTGATAACACTTTTGCCCTCTCTGGGCCTTCCAGCCATGTCTAACCTCCAACCTATGGGCCATATGAAGATTATTGAGGACTCTTTTGTTTATATGTGATATCAAATATCACAAAGTATGGATGGAACTTTTTTTTTGCTCATCAGCTGTCATTAGTGTTTGTGTATTTAATGTGTGACCCAACACAATGCTGCTTCTTCCAATGTGCCACAGAAAAGAAAAAAAGTTGGACATCCCTGCATAAGGCTGCATCTGAGAAGACAGGCAGAGGGTCTTTGCCTTCCCCTCCTCCATCTATCACATCCCTGCTTGTGAACCTGAGGGTTCACTTACTTGGGGATTCATCAATTTCCATCTCTCCAGGTCCTCTATTCTACTTCCCCCAATCAGAGGCATCTTTATATAAAGTCCAGGATGCAGGGGCATTGCTTTTATTATGTTTTTAATTAAACCATTACTTTATATAATTATGGGATACAATGTGCTGATTTGATATACAATGTGGAATGATTAAATCAGACTGATTAACATAACCATCATCACATTTACTTATTTGTTGTGGTAAGACATTTATACTATAATCTTTTATTTTTTCGAGACAGAGTCTCACTTTGTCACTCTCAGTAGAGTTGCATGGTGTCACAACTCACAGCAACCTCCAGCTCTTGGGCTGAGTAGCTGGAACTACAGGCACCCACCACAACACTGCAACTATTTTTTTGTTGCAGTTTGGCCAGGGCTGGGTTCAAACCCACCACCCTCAGTATATGGGGCCAGTGCCCTACTCATTTTTTTTTTTAAACAGAGTCTCACTGTCACTGTGTCACCCTCAGTAGACTGCCATAGCATCACAGCTCACAGCAACCTCGAACTCTTGTGCTTAAGTGATTCTCTTGCCTCAGCCTCCCAAGTAGCCGGAACTATAGGTACCTGTCACAATGCCCGGCCGTTTTTTGTTGTTGTTGTAATTGTTGTTTAGCTGGCCAGGCCAAGTTTGAACCTGCCAGCCTCAGTTTATGTGGCTGGTGCCATGCCCACTGTGCTACAGGCACCAAGCCTGTACTATATTCTTAGTAGTTTTGAAATGTACCATTTCATTATGCACAATAAGTGAGGTCCCAACTAATACCCTCCTTCTTCCCCCCCACACCCCTTTACTCCTCTCACCCTCCTCGCCCCTTCTTCTTTCTTTCTTTGTTTTATCATTCATATGGATGTGTAGGTGATGATATATTGGTTTTATAATAGTGTTGAATACATTGAATACTTAATCATCAGAGAAATGCAAATCAAAACCACTTTGAGATATCACCTAACTCCAGTAAGATAAGCCCAATCACAAAATGCAGATGTGGCATTGATATGGAGAGAAGGGAACACTTCTACACTGCTGGTAGGACTACAAACTAATACAGCCTTTTTGGAAAGAAGTTTGGAGAATTCTCAAGGAACTTACAGTTGACCTATCATTCAATCCTGCAATTCCTCTACTATGTATCTATCTAGATGATCAAAAATCATTTTACAACAGACATTTACACCAGAATGTTTATTGCAGCCCAGTTCATAATTGCCAAGTCATGGAAGCAGCCCAGATGCACATCAAACCATGAATGGATTAACAAATTGTGGTATATGTATACCATGGAATACTATGACATTATTAACTTTAGTTAATAATCAGACAGTGTCTTAGTTCTCCCTATTCCCTTCAGTGCTAGGCCATTAAAACTCAAAAAGATGAACTGAACACAGAAGAGAGTGACAAGGACATAATAGGAAACACAAAGTGAATAAGTTAATATTGCCCTGCCCTGTATTTTCAAGTCAATTTGTGACTATTCACAACTAATAATCAAGGCTTGTAATATGAAAGTTATTTATTACTGCTCTTATTAGTGTTTCTATCAAGTACATATTTATTCCATACAATGAAAAATATATATATGATCAAGATAGAAAGGAAAATAACACTTTGGTATTAATATAATTATGATGACTCTGCAATGGATCCAGTATCCAGTCTAAGAGGTCTAACAATTAAGTTTTCAAACTTGCTATCATGTGCTTATGTTGGCAGCACTGTACAAACAACTTGGTAGGGTTTCACAACCTTGGTGTATCAGCGTCTCACGGCTGTGTTCATGTCAACATGTGGCAATGTCTTGCTGGGTGGCATTTGCTATTGTTGCATGTTTTTGTGTGCCATCATAAGAATGTTCATTGAACTAGAGCAATAAACAAATATTACAACTGGCAAGAGTAGAAGTGAAATCAGGGATATGTTAGTCCAAGTTTATGGGGATCATGCCATGAAGAAAACAACAGTATACAAAAGGATTAAACATTTTTCTGAGGAGAGCACAAAACATCACTGATGAAGAGAGGTCAGGGCAGTCAGTAATGAGCAAAATTGATGGAATCATTGCAAAAATTCTTAGAATTGTGCATCAAATCATTAGCTGACAGCGAGAAGCACAGCAGACCAAGTAAGTATCAATAGAGAAATAGGAAAATCTTAAGTGAAAATTCTAGCCAACAAGTCCTGGCTCTTGCATCATGGGAGTGCACCAGCTCATGTGGCACTATGAGGGAGTTCTTAGCCAGTAAACAAGTAACTATATTGGAACACTTTCTCTACTCACCTGATCTGGCCCTCTGATAACTTTTTCTTTACCTGAAGATAAAGGAAATGTCAAAAGAAAGAATTTTAATGATATTCGAGACATCAAGGTTAATATGATGACAGCTCTGATGGTCATTCCAGAAAAAGAGTTCCAAAATTACTGTGACAGGTGGACTAGGCACTGGCATTAGTGCATAGCTTCCCAAGGGGAGTTCTTTGAAGGTGACCATAGTAATATTCAGCAATGAGGTATGTAGCAATTTTTCTAGGATGAGTTTGTGAACTTAATTGTCAGGCCTTATAAGTAACCTAGTTCCTCCTTCTCTATCAGGTTAGGCCCAGAGGAGGGTAAGAGCTCATACCAAAAACATAACTTGTCAAAGTGTGTCCTTGGTGGCTTCCCACCCCTTCTGATATTAACTCTATAGTTTCTTCCAGATTCTCTCCTGCCCCAGGTGCCTGATGCCCCACTAGTCCCTGAAAACACTTTTTTTTTTATTTTAAGCACTATCTTGAGAGTATAAAAATGTATCTAAATGGATATATATTATAAGCAATAGGATTTCATAACATACCAAACAATTTTCTTAACACTTAGGCTTATAATAATACCAAGGAGTCAATATAACAACTTAGTATTCCTTTAAAACAGTGGTTCTGCTTTTTTGCCCCTGAAGGAGCACTTGGGAATGTCATAGACATTTTGGTTGTCACCAGTGGAGGGAGGGCATAGTACTGGTGTCTACTGGGCAGAGGCCAGAGAAGTAACTGCCCATCCTACCATGTACAGGACAGCCTTCCACAACAAACGGTCATCAGGCCTGAACTGTCACCTCTGCCATCGAGAGACCCTGTTTTTTAGATTGTTTAAAAAGTTGTTATTAAAGTGTTTTCTACATGGCACTACAATTGTCCTTTTAAGGAGCTGTTCTGTAATTTTTTATCATGTACATTTGTGTGTTTATATCCAGTATGTTTAGAAGATAAAGAAGGCTGCAGTTTTTAAGTCTCTTATCTTTTCTGTTTGGTTTGGTTTGGATGTTGTCCCTTGAAGTCAGGAGGAGCCCTGCTTCATAAGAGGAGAATAACTTAAGGTCATTTTTGCCAGATAAATAATGAGGGGCAGGGAGTCAAGTATCTGACAGGGTCTCACAGTGCCTGACACATGAGAGAAATTGATTAAGTATTATTCCAGGTGTGAATGAGATGAACAATGTCCTCATCAACCTGGAAATCCTCCATACCCATTTCTCTTATCCAACTCGTCACCCAACCCTATTGATTTTATATTTTTACTCTCCTTTAAATCAGCACTATTCTATCTTCCATACTTCCCCATGATCCCAGTTGCCATAATTTTTCACTTAGACCAGGAGGTAGCCCCTGGCCAGAAATGCAGCAGGCCTGATGTAAACAGCTTCCTCTACCAGTAGACTCAGGGGAAATGAGACTCAGGAAACAAGACCCGGGGAGCTGGGGGCCTCCAGCGCAACCTATGAGTTTATTACAACCAAGACATTTTTTAAAGAAAACAACTGTCTCCCACACTAGCTGTGGTGCATGACTTCATCTAGCATGAAGTTAATCCAAGAATGTGGCTGTTTCATGTCAAAAACAGGAAGACAGACTCTGAGGCACTTTTGAGAAAGCTCCGGTTTTATTGGAACTTCATTCAGGGTCAGGAATCAGAGAGATGACAAAATCTATAAAAGAAAGCAGAGTGGAGGAAAATAAAATGAGATGAGAAACTTTGAACTTGAAACTAACAGATCTTCCAAGGAATGCAGCCACTTACAAGATATCATAAATTGTCCAGACCAAGCACCCAGCCGGCTTCATGGGTTTGTGACCTACGCAGTTGCACAGGCCTCTTAGGAAGAGAAGGCCCCTGCATTTAGTCAAACGTTCACTGTCAGTATCTTGAACTTCTTAATACTTGTTGAATAAGGCCCCAAACATTTTCATTTTTCATCAGGTCCCACTAATTTATGTAGCTAGCCCTGGGAAAAGCACACACTTTATGGAACCTGGAAAACAGAAGTTCTAAGTAACTTCATGTTTTCACTTTAAGTAAAGCTAATTCTTCTTTCCCTTTTTGTTTTAATAATTGATATATCTTCTTTTTTCTCTTTTTCTTTTCTTCTTTTAATTTCAATTTAATATGAGGCTACAAATTTTTAGATTACATTGTTTTTAATTCTACAGTAAAGTTGAAGTTGTAGTTGAGCCCTTCACCCAGGGGGCTTGCTAAATACCCTCACATTGTGCACACTAGGTGAGATCCTGCCAATTGTCCTCCCTCCTTCTTACCCCCTCCTCCTCTCCTTTTCCCCTTGCTAAACTATATTTGATGTTAATTCCTTTCTTAAAGGGGAGGCACTTTTTTCCCTTTCTCAAATTATGCTGACTTCACACTGGGGAATAATTTAGAGGGGAGACAGAATGAAAATGAGTGCCCCTCCCAGATACCCTTGACAACACAGCACTCTGAAGGAGGCTCTGATACCCACAACTCTTGAAGACCCTCTTCTGGCCACAGAAGACTGCTTGGCCTGTGGACAGGGCAATCCTGAAGTGCTGGAGAGTGAATGCCCCCAGGGGCCTCCTTCATCGAGCAGGAAGGTAGTGGATATGGACCTCAGCTTCTTCGACGCTCAGGAATGGGGGTATTTGGGATAAAGCAGGGCATGCTCTACCCTATTCCTGGTGCTCCATCCAGGAGTGAGCATCAGTTGCCCACAGTGGAAACTTGCTAGCTAACATACCTGTACACCTTATCAGCTTGCTCTGTCTCTCCATCTCACTTCTTCTTTCCCCTATTGGAGTTTCTTAGAATTACCTCCTGAATAAACTACTTGCACTCAAACCCTCATTTCTGGATACTTCTAGAGGAATATAAACAAAGACAACAAGTCATTTCATCAAAGTCCAGGGCAGGTTCAAAGAGTAATATGAATGACAAGTTGTATACAGCTCAAGGCTACCTTCTCTTCAGTTGGCCTCTGAACCAACAGACAATAAAAGCCAAAGATATATACCAGATAAAGATTCAAGAAGGTGAGATAAGAGCTCCTTAGTTCCTTTCTGAAGAGCCAAAGAGGGGAAGTGCCTGTGGTTCAGTGGGTAGAGCACTGGCCCCATATAACAAGGATGGCGGATTCAAACCCAGCTCTGGCCAAACTGCGACAAAAAAATAGCCTAGCATTGTGGCAGGCGCCTGTAGTCCCAGCTACATGGGAGGCTGACGCAAGAGAATTACCAAAGCCTAGGGTTTGGAGGTTGCTGTGAGCTGTGATGCCACAACACTCTACTGAGGGCAATACGGTGAGACTCTGTCTCTAAAATAATAATAATAATAATGAAGAGCCAAAGAGTTGAGAACTTGCCAGGTTACAGAGATCCAGAGCTACAGATTCACTGCCTATTTTATCATTAAGTTGGAGAAGAAGCCTCACCAATACTTAGGGATCTATCTCCTACCACATAAAGAAATTCTTGCTGCTCTACCATTATTTTATATTCTACAAGTGACAGAAAATCAGGAACATATTTTAAATTTGTAGAAAGTTAATAATTTGTCTTTCACATAAGTGATTGGTGATGAAGGGTTGCTATGGCCCTCCAAGTTTTGATTCTGTGCATAACCACCATTCCCAAAGTCTCCTCCAAAGAGGAGGAGTTTTGATTCTGTGCATAACCCCCATTCTCCAAAGTAACTGCTCATGGCCAATCAGGTCCTTCATTTCCCAGGAGGACATGAAGGACAGAGAGGAGGAAATAAGAAAGAAAAGTACACTCTCTTTAAAACTGTTTAAGGCCCCTTGACAGAGGTTATACATATTTTCTTCTGTCTACGTCTCCCTGACTGAACTCTAATCTCATGACTCTACCAAGCTGCAAAGAAGACTGGGAAACAGATTCATTATTCTGGACAATATGTGCCCAGCTAAAAACTGGATATACTAACAGGGATGTCAAATATGCAGCCTGCGGGCCACATGCATATTATTTGAGGACTGTTTTACTTATCTGTGGTGTCGGACATTGCAAAAAGTATGCATAGACCTTTTCTTTTGCTCATCAACTTTCATAAGTATTTGTGTATTTAATATGTGGCCCAAGACAACTCTTCTTCCAACGCTCAGCAGAGAAAAAAAAAAAAATGTTTAGACATCCTTACTTATAGAAGAAGAGGACAGACATTAGGGACAACTAAAAGTCCCCATTACCCCAGCATCAAAGAGTTTCTTATAATTAGTATGGCTCAGGAAGAACAAAACAATTCCCATTTGCCCTAGAAAGGCACAGGATGGCCATGAAAGCCACTGGCCCTCATGGAGTCCTGCAAACTGGACTGGGCAGGGACAGACACCTGAAAACCAGATGGATGTCTCAGGAGATACCAATCTGAATAGAGGATGAATAAAGTCCAAGTGCCCTCTACCATCATGGCATATGCAAGTCCCCCTACCATCTTCATAGATGGAACCCAGGGAAAGAGAAGGACTCCAAATTGATGTTAAACGTATTTCTGCTCCCTTAGTGAAATGAGGATGATGGTGGCCATTAGGGCTATTCACAGATATTCTGGCTCTTCTCCTGGGTAGATGATAGGATTTGCATTGCTCTGCCCCTTGACGTTAGGTGTGGTCATGTGATATGTTGATACTTTAGCCAATGACATATGAGCAGAGGTGAGCTGTGTCTTGACCAGGTTAAAGACAAAGAGCCCATGATAGTTAATTTTATGTGTCAACTTGGTACCCAGTTTTTGACCAAATACCTGTTTAGATGCTGCTGTAAAGGTATGCTAGATGTGATTAGCATTTGAATCCTTAGATTTTAAGACAAAACAGATGACTCTGAATAATGTGGGTGGGCTTCCATCAGTTGAAGGTCATAAGAGAAAAAGATTGAGGTCTCCTGAGGAAAAAAGGCCACCTTTGAATTCAAGTTACATCAACTTTTCCCTGGGTCATCCATCAGCCTACCAGCCTACCCTGAAGATTTCAGTCTTTTCAGCCCCCACCCCAATAGCATGAGCCAGTAAAATCTCTCTGTATTTCCGTCTCTCTGTCCTTCTCCCTTTGTGCCCCTCCCTGTATCTCTATGTGTGTCTCTCTCTTTATCTGTCTCTCTCATATAGAAAGTATTTTTCTACACATACATACAATTGGCTCTATTTCTCTGGATTACACTAACGCAGAGCCTATGTGTAACACAGAGCAAATTGTCACATTTTCTTTTTCCCCTCCAACAGTAATCTTGGAAGCAAGTGTGGAGATGAGGCCTCTAGCCTGGATCCCTTAGTGACTGCCAACCTACAGTGGACAGGCAACATAAGCAAGTGATAAGCCCCTGTTGTGTTAAGCCACTGAGATTTGGGGGCTATTTGTTAATTGCAGCAAAACCTAGTCTATAGACAGCTACAGTGGCATAAAGTGAAAATTAGTGTAACATAGAAATATAAGGAAATTTCAGTGTCTTCCATTCTAGAGTTTTCAGACCAAGATTCATTCCTGCTACAATTACTCAGTATTTATTTCTTCAGGCCAGGATTATCCTACGGCTTGAAGCCTTCCAAGACCAAAAGTAGCTCTTGAAGTTTGCCCGGCTTAGCATGTCCCTGGAATTAATATTTTATTCCCATTTTATCACCTAATAAGCTTCCCAGGCTGTAAAATTACCTGTTCCTCTCAATACAATAAAAATGTTTCCTTTTCCTCTTAGGGTGGATATTACAACTATGTAATAAGAGGTAATAAACAAATTCCCCCAAATATCTGAACAGAAACTTCATTTTCCCAAGGGGATTTGCATTAAAAAGATTGGCCTGTAATCCCAGCACTCTGGAAGGCAAAAAGATGGGAGGATCACTTGAAGCCAAGAATTCAAGAACTACCTGAGTGACACACTGAGACCTCTACTATACAGAAATTTTAAAAATTAGTCAGGTGTGGTGTGTATACCTATACTCCAAACTATTCAGAAAGCTGAGACAGGAGAATCACCTGAGCCCAGGAGTTTGAAGTTGCAGTGAGATATGATGGTAACATTGTACTGTAGTCTAGGCAACAGATAAAGGCTTTGTCTCGGGTGGCGCCTGTGGCTCAGTGGGTAGGGCACCAGCCCCATATACCAAGGGTGGCGGGTTCAAATCTGATCCCAGCCAAACTGCAACAAAAAAATAGCCAGGCGTTGTGGCAGGCGCCTGTAGTCCCAGCTATTCGGGAGGCTGAGGCAAGAGAATCGCCTAAGCCCAGGAGCTGGAAATTGCTGTGAGTTGTGACACCATGGCACTCTACTGAGGGCGATAAAGTGAGACTCTGTCTCAAAAAAACAAATAAATAAAATAAAAGAAAGACTTTGTCTCAAAA
Source organism: Loris lydekkerianus (assembly GCA_963574355.1). Taxonomy (NCBI): domain Eukaryota; kingdom Metazoa; phylum Chordata; class Mammalia; order Primates; family Lorisidae; genus Loris; species Loris lydekkerianus. Next base: position 16,200 of record CAUYPK010070299.1, read on the forward strand.
AAATAACAACAACAAAAAAAAAAAACATAAAGAAAGAAAAAGATTTAAAAACAAAAATCCCACCCAAATCACATTATACTTGGTGAAATGCCAGGAAGTACAATTAAGTGTGTTTTCCTACTGTATGGAAGATATTTGGGGGCAAGAAGAGTTTTTCACAAGCATTTTGAAAATAGAACCAATATTGTCAGATACTGTTCTTTAGGTTTCTGCAAAGAGCAGAAAATACTTGGGCCCTTCAAAGTCCCCACTTCTCCTTCCAAGGCTCTAACAATGCCCTGAGTTCAGCTCCTCTAGATTTACAGCCTCTCCTGCCCATCCTCAGGCTCAGCTGTGGGCCAATTTGTTTTCCACAAGCCTGCTTCTTGGGACATGTGACCTTTGTCTTGGGGCAAAGTCCTTGAAATATCCCTAATCTCAAATTTAATGTCTATGCATAAGAGACCAACTAGAGAACTCATTAAAAATGCAAATTCAGAGGCCCAGATTCTGATTTCTTAGAATCCCCAACTCACTCTTTTCTAGTAAGTTCTGGCTTCCTTTGTTACTGATGTAGCTGGGCCACCTGCTCACCACCTTAAAACAAAACAAATAAAACTGACAAAAAAGAGATGGATTGTTGCTTCTAGGAATTTCTGTGTCAGTTTTCTCTCTTCTTTCTGTTTACAAGCAGATGGATCTTTTCTGTGATGTAGTCTTTGGTGACAAAATTGAGAACAAATGGTAGCCTCCTTGTCCACTCAGTTTTGGTCATATTTACAAAGGACCAATGACATGGTCTAAAAGTAAACTTGTGAGGAAAAATAAGCAACCAGTTCGAGCAGTTCTCAAAGGAAAACTGGAATAATCAAGAGTGAAATGCAATGTTTAATGCAGTGTCTTTACACACCTGGTTTAGAGCCAATAGCTGGAAGGTATTGGCCCATTGAAGGGTTAATTTCTAGGCCCTCTGGGAAAAGCCTCAGAGCCCCCACACCTGGAAGCAATTATCTGCTCCTGGCTCCTGCCCAAGCCCAAGCCAGGCCTCTAACCGAAATCCATGCGCCCCCTGGTGTTGGAGGTAGATGACGATAGAAAATCGCGAGTTTTTTACACGTGTTCTTGTATTTTACTGGATTCACAGCCACACAGAGCTTTTTCAGCTATCTGCAAGACAGAGTCCTCCTCAAAGCAGCAGCAGGACTGACAGGTAAGAATGTCAGAGTTCTTACCCCAAACACATCCTACACGCATCAAACATTTGTTGAGTAGTTTGATACTACACAAATGCAGACTTTGAAAGCACAATTCTAGTCTCTCCCAATTTCTGTATGCTTAGCCATGCCAACCCACCAGTGTGTGGCACAGAAAGCACTTAATAAAAATCAAGTCTCAAGCGCTTTAGCCCCAAGTTCAGCCTGGGACCTCGGGCTTCCCCAGCACCCACACTCCAATCCCAGTCCTGCCTGGGCAGTTTCTCCCCTCCTGTGTGGAGGTCTGCTCTCATTATGGACCCCAGAATCTGCTTCCAAGGCAATCCAATTAGCCTCAAAAGAGGCTTGCCATTAGCCAAACACCCTTCTCACACACAAGATTTTTAAAATTTTAACTATAAATTATTCAGACATATTCTATCATTTTTTTTAATTCAAATACAACATACAGAAGTCATTGTTACTGGTTTGCAGCATGTCCTTCCAGAAGTTTCTATATGTATTCACATACATATATGTACATAGATAATAGAGTTAGATGAAAAAACAAAATAATCAAAGTTGCAGGATACAAAATCAACACACAAGACCAGGTGTGGTGGCTCATGCCTATATTCCCAGCACTCTGGAAGGCCAAGGTGGGTGGTTTGCCTGAGCTCAGGAGTTTGAGACCAGCCTGAGCAAGAGTGAGACCCCCATCTCTAAAATTAGCCAGGCATTTTGGGGCCCAGCTACTCTGGAGGCTGAGGCAAGAGGATTGCTTGAGCCCAGGAGTTTGAGGTTGCTGTGAGCTATGATGCCGCGGCACTCTACCAAGGATGACAAAGTGAAACTCTCAAAAAATAATAATAATAATTACACACACGTATCAGTTGCATTCCTTTACATTAATAATAAACAAACCTTTCCTTTATTTCCAAACAAAGGAAATTAAGAAAACAATTCCACTTACAGTAGCATCAAAAGAATAAAGTACTTGGGAGTAAACTTAAACGAGGAGGTGAAAGAGATATATATTAAAAACTACAAATATTACTGAAAGATTTAAAGACAAAAATAGGCTAGGCACAGTGGCTCATGCCTATAATCCCAGAACTTTAGGAGGCTGAGATAGAAAGATTACTTAAGCTCAGGGGAGTTTGAGGCTGCCATGAGTTATGTATTATTCCAGCCTAGATGACACAGCAAAACTGTATCTGCAAAAATAATAATAATAAGCTACAATAATAAAAAGTATGGTACTGGCATAAAGGCAGACATATAGACTAATGGTAGGGAATAAAGAGCCCAGAAATAGACCACAAACCCACATACATAATCAAATGATTTTCAACAGTATTGCCAGGAACATTCAGTGGGAAAGGGACAGTCTTCTCAACATATGGCACTGAAGAAATTAGACATCCACATGCAAATAAAGGGAGTTGGATATTTACCTGACACTGTTTACAAAAATTAATTCAAAATGGATCAAAGACCTAAATGTATAAGCTAAAACTATTAAATGTTTAATAGAAAGCACAGAGGGAAAGCTTCATGACTTTGGATTTGGCAAAGATTTATTAAATGTGACACCAAATATATGAGCAATGAAAACAAAAATAAACAAATTTTGTTTTCTACAAATTATGTTTGCTACTTCAAACTGAAAAACTTCTGTGCACAGGGCACAATCAACAGAGTAAAAAGACAACATATGGAATGAAAAAAATATTTGCAACTCATATATTTGATAAGACATTAATACCCAGAATATATACAAAATTTCTACAACTCAAAACAAAAGCACAGCACCATGCACAGTGACTCATACCTGTAATCCTAGCACTCTGGGTGGCTTAGACAGGAGGATTACTTGAGCTCAGAATTTAAGACCAGCCTGAGCAAAGTGAGACCCATCTCTACTAAAAAAACAAAACAAAACAAAACAGAAAAACTGTTGGGGATGGTGTCTGAGGCCATGGCACTCTAGCCCAGGTGATACAGTAAGACTCGGTCTCAAAAAAAAAAAAAAAAGGCACAAAAAAGATTAAAAGTGGGCAATAAACTCAAATAGACGTTTTCCACAGAAAATGTACCAATAAGCACATGGGGAAATACTCAGCAGCACTCAGCATCAGGGAAATGCAAATCAAAATCATGATGTGATACCAAGTCATTAGGATACCCATTAGGATAGCCACTATAAAAAAAATAATAAACAGAAAATAAATATTGACAAGTATGTGGAGAAATATAATCCTTGTACATTGATCATTGGAATGTAAAAATGGCACAGCCAGCAGGGCACAGTGGCTCATGCCTATAATCCCAACACTCTGGGAGGCTGAGACAGATGGATCGCTCGAACTCAAGAGTTTAAGATCAGTTTGAGCAAGAGTGAGACCCCAGCTCTAGTAAAAATAGAAAAATTAGCTGGCTGTGGTGGTACATGCCTGTAGTCCGAGATACTTGAGAGGCTGAAGCAAGAGGATTGATCAAATCCAAGAGCTTGAGGTTGCTATGAGCCATGGCATCACAGCACCCTACCCAGGGTGACAGAATGAGACACAATCTCACAAAAATTAAATTAAATTAAATTAACTTTAAAAATTTTTAAATTAAATTTTAAAATGGTGCAGCTACTGTGAAAAAGAGTATCAGCTCCAAAAATTAAAAATGGAATTACCATATACTCCAGCAATTTCACTTCTAGGTCTACACCTAAAAGAATTGAAAGCAGCTACTCAAACAGATATTTGTACTGTCTTATTTATAGCAGCATTATTTGCAGTACCCAAAAGGTGGAAATAACCCTAATGTTCATTGACAGATGAATTGATAAACAAAATGAGAGGTAATGAATTGATAAACAAAAAGAAAGGAAATTCAGAAATATGCTACAGCATGGATGAGGGTTAAAGACATTATTCTAAGTGAAAGAAGATATCATCACAAAAATACAAATACCGTGTGATTCTACTTATATGAGGAACCTAAAGACAGAAAGTACAATGGCAATTGCCAGGAGCTGGAGAGAAGAAGGAAGGGAAGGAATTGCTCAGTGCTTATGGAACTTTGATTTGGGAAGAGGAAAAAAGTGTTGGAGATGGTAGTGACGGTTGCACAGAGTGACAGTTAATTTTATTGTCATTTTGACTGGCTTAGGGATATCCAGATAGCTGGTAAAACATTATTTCCGGGTATGTCCGTGAGGGTGTTTTGGAAAGACACCATCATTTAAATTGGTGAACTGAGCAAACCAGTTGGTTCTCTCCGGTGTAGGTGGGCACGACCCAATTGTTGGACTTGAACTGAATCACACAGTTGACTTTCCTGGTTCTGCAGCTTGCAGACAGACCATCACAGAACTTCTCCTCCATACTGCGTGAGCCAATTGCTATTGAGTGACGAAGTAGCAAACGTAAAAGGGCATCTTAGCTGATTTCTGCTTGAATTCCTCTGCCTGGGATCAAGCAGCTCTCCAGAGAAATGCTTTGAAAACAAAACAGGACAGAGCACATGGGGCCCTCATGTCTCTTGTTTAAGTCAATACACTCCTTAACAGATAAATGACCCTAATCCTTCTCCTACACATAATGTCTGACAGGGTTAGTCTTTATGCTTCTGTAATCTATAACCAAATGTACTCTTACACCCAAATCTCGATGTGATTCTATAACTTCTGAGCCAGTTTGATGGGATTTTGCATGTACTGAACCCCCACGACCTGTATATAAAGCAGCAGGCTGAATTGCTATACTGGAATAGTCTGATAGAGCCTCTCTGAAGGGCTGCTCCCAGCTACAGGCCTCAGTCTGCATTGTCAGTAAGACTTCTGAATAAAGCTAACTTTAATTCTTTAAAAGTTTCCTTTTTGTCTTTAATCAACACTATAATAAATCTCTACGTATGATCATATTAGTCAGGGTTCTCTACAAAGATGGAATCAATAGGAGATATACCTGTATATAACGATACTGAGATTTATTAGGAGGTTTTGCTCATGTGATTTTGGAGGCTGGGAAGTCCCACAACAGGACATCTGCAAGTTGGGGATCTTAGGTCGCTGGTAGGATAACTCAGCCTAAGTCCAAAAGCCTGAGATGGAGGAAAGCCAGTGGAGTAACCCTCACTTCCAGGCCAAAATCCAGAGAACCTAGGGGGCCTCTGGTTTAAGTCCTGGTGTCCAAAGGCCAGGGATACCAGAGTTGTTGTCCAAGGACAGGAGAGGAAGAATGTGACCCGGCTCCAGAAGACAGCTTGGCATACTTGCCTTCCTCTCTGCCACCCCAGCAGACTGGAGGGTGCTGCCCACACTGAGTGAAGGTGGATCTTCCTCACCTTGTCCACGCAGATTCACATACTCTTCCAAAAATGTTGCTTTACCAAGTTTCCAGGTATTCCTTAATTCAGCCGAGTTGATGCCTAAAATTAACCATCCTAATGATACATGTCCTTTTGTTTCTATTTCTCTGGTGAACTCTTGACAAATGCACACAGCAATATAAATGTATGTAATGACACTAAACTGGTCTCTCTTTTTTTCTTTTTTTGAGATAGAATCTCACTCTGTTGCCCTGGGTAGAGCAAACTCAAACTCCTGGGTTCCAGCAATCCTCTTGCCTCAGCCTCTTGAGTAGCTGGGACCACTGTGCCACAGCTAATTTTTCTATTTTTAATAGAAATGGAGTCTTGCTCTCTTGTTCAGGCTATCTGGAACACCTAAGCTCAGGCAACCCACCTGCCTTGGCCTCCCAGGGTATTAGTTAGGATTACAGGTATGAGCCACTGCACCTGATCTGTACTGTTTTCTTGAAATGATAAATTTTATGTTCATTTTACCACAATTTAAAAATGCTATATCTACAGAGGATGTCTTAAAGTTTTATTTCTTTATATTTTCAGACAGGGTCTCACTCTGTCACCCAGGCTGGATTGCAGTGGTATCTTCATAGCTCACTACAGCCTCAAACTCTTGGGCTTAGGCAATCCTCCTCACTCAGTCTCCTGAATACCTGAGATTACAGGTATGTGCAGCCATGCCCAGCTAATTTTTCTATTTTATAAAGTCAAGGTCTTGCTCTTCCTCAGGCTGGTCTCAAACTCCTGACTTCAAGTGATTCTCCTGGCTTGGCCTCCCCAAAGTGGCACCAGCCACTGCATATGGCCCACATTGGAATGCACTCTTCTTCCTATGATGACTCTCTCACACAAAAAAAGTCCAAAAGTTGAATTCTTTTATCTTTGTATATTAAAATTTAGAGTTTAGACTGAGCATCCATAGCTCAGTGGTTAGGGCACTGGCCACATGCTCCAGGGCTGGTGGGATCGAACCTGGCCCAGCCCTACTAAACAAAAAAACAAAACAAACAAAAAAATAGCCAGGCATTGTGGCAGACGCCGATTGTCCCAGCTACTAGGGAGGCTGAGGCAAAAAAATCGCTTGAGCCCAAGAACTTGAGGTTGCTGTGAGCTATGGTACCACAGCACTTTGGCAAAGGTGACAAACTGAAACCATCTCAATTTAAAAAAAAAAAAAAATGAGATTAAAGGTCAAAAATATTTAGGCAAAATCCAAAATTCTTCCCTCTCAGTTTCTTATTATGCTCAGTTTCTGTCTGAGTGTTGTCAGACTGGTACCTGGTACAGCCAAGTTCAGCTCATCAAATTGCCCTCTCATTGATGTCCACTGGAATGAGTGTCATTCCTCAGATGTTGATTCTGTTCAACAGTAAGACTCTACTGCTTCTCTCTTTTAAAGACTCCAAAGAATAAATACAACTCACAAGACTGTCATAGCAATAGTCCCATACCCACCATATTTGGAAACGCAAGCAATCCCAAATCCTGCCCGCCTCCCCAATCTCACAATGTTTCTATAAACTCAAAGCTTAACCTTGAAACTTACAATTACAAAAGATCAAGATGGTGGGATCCAGGGAAAAGAGAATAGGTGGAGAAACCCTTTTGTTTCCAGCCCTACAAATAAGCTAGTCATTCCACGTCATCTAACTGGGGTCCATAACATAGAAACAAACTACATCAGAAAGAATTTCCCCTGGAGAGGTGAGATTTAGAGAATTCTACATTTAATACATCTAGAAGAAAAATGGCTTCTCCTTCAGAGGGTGGCACTTGAGACATTCCTGCCTTTTCACAAAGTCGTCATGTTTTATTTTAGGTTCTTTTCTTAGCCATGCAGCTTATTCCAGCCCTCTCAATTTCAATTTCACCTTGTGTCCCTGACCACTCTGCCTGCCAACATAGCTGCCACTCTCCATTCTGAGCAGCTATTTTTAGCCCTCTCCTCCTCTTGCAGTAGAATTGCCCAAGCCTGCACAGAGCTAAGATTCAGCAGAGAAGCACCCAGAAAGCCATTCTCGCCACCAGCATTCATCGGAAAGCCATTGTCACCACCAGCATTCATCGGAAATTGCCCCTGGGCTTTGCCATCTGCCTGTTACATGTCCCCACATTTGTTTCAGCTGAAATCTCCCCAGCAGACTCCAGACTGAAGCATCTCTCCATGCCCCTAGAGACCCATTTGCTTTTCCTAAAATCCTAGGCTTTATTTAGTTTTTCTTTTTTGGGGGGGAAATTTCTATTTATTCATTTTTTATTTCAGATTAACCGGAGGGTAAACACAATTAAGTTACCTTGTTTGCATTTCTAAGGTAAAGTCCCAGCTGTAGTTGTGCCATATACCTGTACATTATTCCCTTTGGGTAGGAACTAGCTGAACCCTCTTCTTACCCCTTCTTGAATTTAATTGCAGTTTTCTCTCTGTTAATCTACTTGTTTTGATTTAATATTGAGAACATGTGATGCTTGACTTTCCATTCCTGTAATACTTATTCTCCAAATCCATACAAGTTGTTACAAAAAATAAAAAATCTCCCATCTGTTTTTTATGATGGAATAGTATTCCATATTATGCCATTCATGTGTTGACAAGCACTTGGGTTGTTTCTGCATCTTTGCAATTATGAATTGTGCTGCTATGAACATTTGAGTATAAATGTCCTCATGGTAAAATGACTTTTTTCCTTTTGGATAGATGCCTAGTAATGGGATTGCAGGATCACATAGAAGGTCTACTTTCAGTTCTTTGAAAACTCTGCATACTTCTTTCCAGAAAGGCTGTACTAATTCAGTTTTCATATCTTTGAGATCCTGTGTTTGAATTTCAAGTCTTTTTTTTTCTTTTTTTTTTAATGTTAGATCATAGCTGTGTACATTAGTGCAATCAAGGGGTACAATGTGCTGCTTTCATATATAATCGGAAATATTCTCATCAAACTGTTCAATGTAGCCTTCATGGCATTTTCTTAGTTATTGTATGTAGACATTTGTATTCTGCATTTAGCAAGTTTTGCCTGTACCCATTCTAAGATGCACCGTAGGTGTGGCTCCACCCATTACCCTCCCTCCACCCTTACCTCCCCCCTCCCTTCCCCTTACATGGCCCTTTCCTCATAAACTCGTGCTATAGTTGGGTTATAGCCTTCATGTGAAAGCTATAATTTAGCTTCATAGTAGAGCTGAGTACATTGGATACTTTTTCTTCCATTCCTGAGATACTTTGCTAAGAAGAATATGTTCTAGCTCCATCCATGCAAACATGAAAGAGGTAAAGTCTCCATCTTTCTTTAAGGTTGCATAATATTCCATGGTATACATGTACCACAATTTGCCAGTCTATTCGTGGGTCAATGGGCACTTGGGCTTCTTCCATGACTTAGCAATTATGAATTGGGCTGCAATAAACATTCTGATGTCTTTGTTATATTGTGATTTTTGGTCTTCTGGGTATAAGCCTAGTAAAAGAATTATAGGATTGAATGACAGGTCTATTTTTAGATTTCTAAGAATTCTCCAAACATCCTTCCAGAAGGAACATATTAGTGTGCATATCCACCAGCAGTGTAGAAGTGTGCCCTTTTCTCCACATCCAAGCCAATATCTCTGGTTTTGGGATTTTGTTATGTGGGCTACTCTTACTGGGGTTAGGTGATATCTCAAAGTAGTTTTGATTTGTATTTCTCTGATTAAGGATGATGAGCTTTTTTTCATGTGTCTGTAGATTGTGCATCTGTCTTCTTTAGAGAAGTTTCTCTTCAAGTCACTTGCCCACCCTGAAATGGGATCACGTGTTCTTTTCTTGCTAATACGTTTGAGTTCTCTGTGGATTCTGGTTATTAGACCTTTATTAGAGGTATAACCTGCAAATATTTTCTCCCATTCTGAGGGCTGTCTGCTTGCTTTACTTACTATGTTCTTGGCTGTGCAGAAGCTTTTTAGTTTGATCAGGTCCCAGTAATGTATTTTTTGATACTGCTTTAATTGCTTAGGGAGTCTTCCTCATAAATATTCACCTAGGCCGATTCCTTCAAGAGTTTTCCCTGAACTTTTGTCAAGTATTTTTATAGTTCATGTCTTTTTTTTTAATTTTAATTTTTTTTATTAAATCATAGCTGTGTACATTAATGCGATCATGGGGCACCATACACTGGTTTTATAGACCGTTTGACACATTTCCATCATGCTGGTTAACATAGCCTTCCTGGCATTTTCTTAGTTATTGTGTTAAGACATTTACATTATACATTTACTAAGTTTCACATATACCCTTATAAGATGCACCGCAGGTGTAATCCCACCAATCACCCTCCCTCCACCTTCCTCCCCCTCCTCCTTTCCCTTTCCCTTTTCCCCCTACTCTTGGGTTATAACTGGGTTATAGCTTTCATGTGAAACCCATAAATTAGTTTCATAGTAGGGCTGAGTACATTGGATACTTTTTCTTCCATTCTTTTTTTTTTTTTTTTTTAATTAAATCATAGCTGTGTACATTGATATGATCATGGGGCATCATACACGAGTTTCACAGACCGGTTGACACATTTATATCACACTGGTTAGCATAGCCTTCCTGGCAATTTCACAGTTATTGTGTTAAGACATTTACATTCCACATTTCCTAAGTTTCACATATGCCATTGTAAGATGAACCACAAGTGTATTCTCACCAATCCCCCTCCTTCCACCCACCTCCTCTCTCCCTCCCACTCCTTTCCCCCTTCCCCTATTCCTAGGTTGCAAATGGGTTACAGCATTCATGTGAAAGCCCTAAATTAGTCTCATAGTAGGGGTGAGTACATTGGATACTTTTTCTTCCATTCTTGCACAGGAATGAGAACAATTTAAAGGAAGACTTGTTGCAAGAGTGAGGTGACAATATGGGAG
>CAUYPK010070302.1:0-24827 GCA_963574355.1 Loris lydekkerianus
GGTGTGATTCACTATAACTTTCTGCAACCAGGCCAAACCATCACAGCAGAGTCCTATTGTGAGGAAATAGATGAAATGTACCGAAAATTGCGTCAGCAGCAGCCAGCACTGGTCAACAGAAGAGGTCCGATCCTGCTCCACGACAACGCCCGGCCGCACGTCTCACAAATGACCCTCCGAAAATTAAAGGAATTGAGTGTCGAAGTTCTGCCCCACCCACCATACTCCCCATACCTCTACCTCTCACCAACCAACTACCACCTTTTCAAGCACTTCGATAACTTTCTCACCGGTAGAACCTTTGCCAATCAGGACCTAGCAAAAACAGCCTTCGTTAACTTCATTGAATTCCGAGCATCTAATCACGGAATTAATCAACTTGTGTTACGTTGGTAAAAGTGCACTGATTCAAATGGCGCTTATTTCGATTAAATTGAATAAATATTCACTGAGATATTACAGTTTAAATTAGACACAAAAATGGACAAAACTTTTGAAATGACCTAATATCTATTCATCCCCCAAGTAATCATTTATGTATTGCTCCTCAACAGAATGATCCATAGTCCTCATCCCTGCCCTCTCCTCTAAAATGAGGATTATATAAACTTCTGAACTCCATCTGGATATTGGATAATCATGAGTGATTTTCCCCATGTTCGTGGTAAATAAATTTTTGTAATCTCTTTCTCTTATTAATCTGCCTCATTGTAAGTTGATCTTTCAGTGGGGGGAAAGGGGAAATTTCCTTTCCCACAGACACATCCTTGTTGGTGTTTTAAAAAGACTTGAGGTACATATTTATTGCACATGAAAAGGGTACATAGTAGTAGATATGTTATATCTGGATAAGATCTCTAGTATCAGAAAACGGTTGGCAACTCCAAATGGGGAGGTTGAGGAGAGTTGAATGAAAGGACTGTTTATAAAGGTACGGATGAGCAAAGTCAAGGGAAACCAACAAGGAGTGGTGAAGCTCCCTGGCTCTGACAACTGTGAAAGCTCTTACCACCCCTGGTCTTCCAAAGAGGAACGGTAAGGAAGCTAGTGAAGGAACCCCACAGGAGCTGGATGTGTGAGAGGGGCCACCCTAAAGGGGCTATACCCTTTGGGGGAGGAAGGCAGCCATTCTCAACTCACAGCAGGGATGGAGTGAACTGAGAAAGCAGCCCCCATCCTCCCCCTCCTGACTGCTTTCTCCTGCTGTGCTGCCACTGGCCAATCCTAAGGAGATCAGTAAGGTGCCTGCTGATCTGGTCTATAGGGCGCCCGCTGATCTGGTCTGTGGGGTTCAGACTCGCAGAGGCCAATGCAGAGAGAACAGGAGGATTTGGAGAGCAAAGAAAAGAATATCACCTTGCATCTTTTTTGATGTTTATATCCATATCTCTCACATCATGGAAACTCTTCACATATTCCTCCAAAGTATGTGATTTTGTTTAACCCTTCCATTTCTGTATGAGACTTTTCTTACCCTCTCTAAATGTGAATCTACATATTCCTTAATTTGCATAGTTACACAATTAAGGCATGGGACACAAAAGTGATATTTTCCTATTTCTCCCAATCTACAGCCAAGTATTGACATGAATGAAACCATAATCATAAAAGAAAAATGAAGGTAATGATAAAAATGGCACCTTACACCTCAAAGGACACAAAGGAAATCTGTGCTTTAACAACATATGAAGAACAGAATCCACATATCATTTAACGCACAAAACCAAAAAAAAAACCCTACATTATGAAAACAATTAAAAAAAAAAAGACTGAAGCAGTAGTGTTGCCTTTGACTATGACACTGACCTTCACTTTGCCTGGCTCTACCTTGGGAACAGCTCCCAGCAGTTCCCAGTCTGACTACAGGGAAAGCCTAAGGCCGCCTATAGAAACTTGACCCAAGATGCCAGTTTCTGCAAAATTCTATTATACAGAAAATTATAGAGCCGAAATAACAGGAAGAAATTAAGGAGTAATTTAGGAATACGGCATTAGAAGAGGCTCTGACAAAATGAGAGCTGTTATGTCATGAAAGGACTGTGAAGGAAAGTAGGACAGCTGTCATTTCTGAGATGTTTGCTGACAGAATCTTCAAAGCACAGCTTCTTTCTCTGTGATTTCCACCATTTTAAAAAGAAACATGCGTATGGCTCCTGCTGGTCAAACCAGCATTTCTTCCACTTTATCTCTGCCCTGACAATGGCACCAGGAGATGTTTTATGAGCAAACTCAATTCATCACCATCTATCACATTAGACTCACCCTTAAAGAAGGATTCCCCACCCCAACCCCACAATCGCCCTACATGGGACCTTAAAACCTTTAATGCCTTGGGGCCTTAAAACCAACAGTCATCCCACTCCACCTTTAATTCCTGACTGTTAAAATTCAAGCATTCTGAAACAGTTTTTAAAGCTACTGAAGCTATTAATAGTGCGATTTTGATGAGCTATTTCAAAGTCAGCACTAATGACCTGTTGATGATTTTAATGGTTCTGGCAATAAGTACTGTGAATGACCTATTGTTAAAGTACAGATTGACTGGCTTTTACATTAATCCATTAACTCTTCTTTTCTCATCATTCTTTACAGACTAAAATATTTTCTTCCTTTCAATTTGATAAGTTCATGGATAATGAAAACTGAGGTACACAAAAAGGAATACATTTTAGCCACTGACAATCAAAGAGGCAAAAATAAACAAGATTCTGAGGTCCTATGGGTATGAAGCTGTGGTTTAAAGAAAAAATAAATTTAGCAGGGTTATACCCAGACCAGAGAGAAGGAAGAGAAAACAAGCAAATTCAGAAGTCAGAAAATGAGAGGGTGATGGAGAGGAATATAATGACCAGCCCTGGGCACAGCAAGAATCCATCACCTTTAAGAAGACACTCCAGCTTTAGCAACACACACTCAGTTGCAAAAAGCAACATCCTACCCTGGTCTGCAAGTGCCACTTCCAGGCTGTCTCTTGTTCTGTATCTTTCTGAATCCCCCAGCAATTGCACTTGCCTTCTGGTTCCCTTAAAGTGCCATCCACACCTGAGCAAGGCACTTTCCTTTCCTCCCTGGAGCAGAAGCAGCTACTCTTCTGGCTAGTTTTATCCATCTCCAGTTGACAGCAGGTACTCAAAGACCACCTTTGACAATGATCCTCCTGCTACAGCTCTTCCCCAGCCCTATTCTGCACCAGGGTGGAATGTGGATGAGAGCAGGGAAAGATATCCCACAATCTGGCAGAGCCAGTCTACACAAATGAACAAAATCAAGGACTTAACACCTACCTGGCTCTGCCTGCACTTCTAAAAGGAAAAACCTTGTAGAAAAGGCATTTAAGGAGGCATAAGTGTGTTTGGAAAATCAGAAACCAGGATACATGGCTGAGAGCATCTGGGTGAAAGATAAAATCAGACAGATAATGATATCACCATAAGAGTGAAGACCACTAAGCATCAGAGCCTGACAGAGGATATTGAAAATATTTCCTGAAAGAAATCATAAAACTGGTGGAAATACAAGATATGTTAGTGATAATGGGATTTCAATTATTTAGACAGGCTAGAAGTTTAATTGTTTCAAAATGGGGCATCTGATTTTTTTGTTCTAACAACAATATTGCCTGGGAGGCAATAAGAAATTTTTAAGGAGAATTGCTATCAGGGGGTTAATTTTTCATCTCAAGGTAGCCCTAGTAACAAGCTGGCAGGTTTTTTTTTCTGCAAAGAGGCAGATAATAAATATTTTATATTTTGTGAGCTATATATGTCTATGCCTCTGTCTCAAGTATTCAACTTTGCACTTGTAGTGCAAATGTAGACATGAACAATACATAAGCAAATGGATACAGGTGTGTTCCAATAAAACTTTATTTATAAAAACAAACAGCAGACCAGATTTGGCCTGCAAGTTGTAGTTTGCCAACCCCTCCCCTAGATAGGTATGTGGAACTAATGATATTCCTGTGAGAAAAATGATCATATCCTACTGATGTTTATATTAGCTAAGAAGATGCTGCAGAAAGTGAGATGTGTCACTAATGAGGTGACCTCTGAAGGAAAATTTAAAGCTGGGAATTTAAAGCTGGGATGAATTTGAGTCTATAGACATGTCTAAAAAGGCAATATAATTCAAAACAGATGCACTGCTTCCAATAATTTTATTCTGGCTCATATAATAGCCAATCATCCTAACACAGATGATATTTAAAGGAGATAATATGGTTACCTAGAAATTCTATACTGAAATCAAATTATATAACAAGCTATAGATAAGATAAGCATATACTCATAACATATAAAAACAGGACAGTTATAAAAATTTAAGGATAAACTTGTAAGAAAAGTGGCTAAAGCTTAGAAGAAAGTGGTAAAAGACTTGTAAAAGCTATGTTCAAAAGCAAATAATCCAGGAAGTGATAGAAACAGCTTTGTGGGATGATGGAAAGTTAAAAGATGACAGGGTGAAGGCAGAAGTACTCAACTTTTATCTTACTTTTCATCTCTTCCACAAAGGAAGATGGTGTCCAAACTGAAAGGAGTAAGGCAAACATGGCTAAGATGAAACTGAAACCCTGTAAGGGAAAAGAAATAGCAAAGAAGCAATCATTCACCTAAACAAATATATGGGGTGTTGTCCACTAACAACAATGGCTAGTGATTACTGCGTTCTTAAGATGTGCCCCTCATGTGTTACACACTTGATGTGCATTAACTAATTTAGCCCCTACAACACTATAGATATTAATACTATCATTTTTTCCCATTTTATGGACCAATAACTAAAATATTAAGAAACCTATTCAAGGCCAAGTCCTATAATCCCAACAATTTTGGAGGCCAAGGAGAGGGGATCACTTAAGACCAGGAGTTTGAGATCAGCCTGGGCAACATAGCGAGACCCCCATCTCTACAAAGAAACAATTTAAAAATAGGTGGGCTGGGTGTGGTGGTACACCTATAGTTGACTGGAGAGGCTGAAGTGCAAGGATTGCTTGAGCCCGGAGTTCAAGACTACAGCTATGGTCACATCACTGCAATCCAGCCTGGACAACAGAGTGAGATCCTGTTTCCAAAGAAAGAAAGAAAGAAAAGAAAAGAAAGAAGAACGAAAGAAACCTGCTCAAGTTCTCAGAAAGTACAGAGCTAGGGTTTGAACTCAAGTCTGTCTAGCACATGTTTTGCTTTTAAAGATGCTTAAATAATCTGAAGATTTGTTCCAAGAATCACTATCAATAATTCTTAAGAAATAATGCAGAATTAAAAGTTATCCTAAATGGAAGACGGGTATATGTTGTCATTTTAAAAACAAACATAAAGTGATGAAGTCCACAAAATTTGGCCAAGTTCTAACTTCCACAGATTCACAGAAAAGCTCCAAAACAGATGGTTAAACAAATGGCACGGTTGCTTTAAAAAAACAGAAAAGAGTGATCACCAGGAATCAGGACAGGTTCACCATCAGTCCATTGTGTCCTACACCTGCCCAACTGCTATTAATAATAGCATCCTAACAAGCCAGTTCACCCCAGCTCCAACCCTGAATCTGGGAAAGCCTAGCCTCATGTTATGCTCCCCCTAGTGATGGATATCTGAGAATGATCTGCTATATCCCTGGTGCCACTATGCTAGGCCTGAACAAAGCCCGTAAAGTGACCAGTGGAGCACCAAGCCTCAGCTTTCCTCTATGTCCTATTACTTGTGAACAAACCACCTCAATGACCTGCATTGCTCCCATTTCCAAACTCCCATGTCAGTGGTTTAAATCCCATTTTTGCCATTTATGGTCATAAAATCTAGGATACACTATTTAACTTATGTGATAAAATTTCTTCACTTGCACAATAAAGCACCCTAGATAACACCGGGTTATTGTGATATTTCAGGGCAAAAACCACATATTAAAGCACTCTGATCATAATATATTAAACAAATATTAATCATTATAAGTTATTATGAATCTTATTTTAATAGACTCCTGTTAGGGCCTTCACTGGTGATTCAGAGAAATGTAAATATATGGAATCTTGATTTCAATAGGGCATTTGGGTCAATTTCCCATAAGATCTTTGAGATAGAGAATGGTGGGCAGAATAATGGTATGATCAAGGAGAGCCCCGACTAGATGGGAGAGATGCAGCTTGGAAGCAGCCTTTAGAGAACTGGTCCAGACACATCCAGGCAGGAGTAACATGCACTTGCTCCTCCTCTTGAACCAGTAAGAACCAGACTCTCTGATTTTGTGGGTTCTTCTCATTGTTGAATTGTATTTAAAAACAGCCTTTGGCTTATCTATATTTGTATTTGTGTATCAGTAATACCCACCCACTTCCACAAATACATGAAACAGCTAACATATTTATCAAAGACTTAGATAAACGCAAAGAGACCGGCTCATAAAAGGATGACATCCATTCCTGAGTGACAGGATTTGGACCTAAAATAGACCTTGGCAAGGAAAATCAAACAAGATGAAGTGCAACAGTGACAACCATCAGGTCCAGAACTTCAGTCCAAAAAGAAAAAAAAGGCCCATCTATATAATAACAGGATAGAGAAGTCGCTTTGAAATAGCACGTGTGTTAAACATTTAGAGCTCTAAAATGATAACTTAATATCCATCAAAAGTTCAATGTGGTTGTCAAAAAAATAAATGCCATCTATCTTAGATGACAAAAATACAGAATACTTAGAATGATGGAACTGGTTTTCCTGATACATTCCACATGGAACAGACCACATGTGGAGCACCATGGACTATGATCAGTTCTAGGCATTGCCACGACATATTTGAGGTCATTTAGAGGTGGTTTAACCAGGATGAAAAAATTTAAAAATCTAAAAATTTAAAATTATATTATGTTAGGAACACTTGAAAAATGTATAATGTGTACAACAGAAAATGAGGATGGTGGCATTCACCTCCTAATACTTACAGAACACCATTTGCTCCCATTCCATTCTTTCTTTAACCCTCTACCTAACCTGCTTGCACGGCAGTCACCCAATGATCTGCATATTGCCAAATCCAAAGAATAGTTATTGCACCATCTCATCTTCCTCCATCATCTCCATTCAACAGTGACAACCCTTATTTGTGAAATAGTTTCTTTGCTAGCTTTGAGAACACTACAGTATCTGGTTTCTTCCCACTTTAGTGGTCTCTTCCATCTCCCTTCTGTCCCTAATATATTTTTTCCCCAGATACCTAGGCTCACGTCCTAAGTGACTACATCAAAATCCAGGAGTATGAGTACCATTTCTATGCCAATAGCTCCCACATTGCCATCTCCAGTCCCAACCTCTTCAAACTCCAAAGCCCAAATAAATTTCTAAATGGGAAATTCAGACATAAACACTTCCAGTTTTCTTGCACCAAATCTACCACTTCCCAAGTCTTCCTCATCTCAGTTAGTGACACCATCATTTACCCAAATGCAGAGTCATCCTTGGTTCCTTTCTTTCTTTCACCCCCTCCATATGCAACCAACCAAAATTAAGTCAGCTTTAAAATGAGTATACATCTGCAATCCAGCACTGTCCACCTCCTCTACCACTACTTCCTGAACTATTAAACAGTCCCTTCAGTGTCCCTCATCCCTCATAAACCATTCACAATCTAGGTAGATTAAAACATAAAAACAACCATGTCGGCGCAGTTGCAGGTCTCCTGCCACGGTTGGCACTCCCAGGCCCGGCCCAGGCCTTCACCCCTGCCCAGCGGCCAGCAAAGTCTGCGCCGCTCTGCTGCCTCCGGGGCCTCCACGCCGGAACCACCACAGCCCGTGCACCTGCCACACTAGTTTGAACCTCCACTGCCTCAATCAGATTCTGAATGTCAAAAAGCAGAGGGTCTATCTCATGAATTTGAGGAAATCGGGAACTTTGCGCAAGCCAGGGTAAACATCTAGGAGTGGAATTACTGGGTTGTGTAGTAGCAACGTGATTGGAACTTAAGACCAGTATCCTATATAAAGTATCATAAGAAAGTAAAAACACCACATGTAGAGGAGCCCAGACCACCATAAGAGCTGCCTCCGCATGCTCTGACTAGGAATTCCAGGAGCCGCACAACACTGTGTTCTCCCTCCTGTACCCTCCCTGCCTCCACACTGGCCTGCTCATCTAGCCAGGGACTCTGGTAGCAGCGTGCCCTATGTAGCCCTCCTGCCTCTGTGCAAAGCCTTTCTCCTGGCCAGAGACTGCTGGAACCTTGGGGTCTCTGAACCAAAGTCACTGGGCACCAGGCACTCCCAGAACCATGTGCACCCCACCCCCCACCATGCTGCTGAATCCCCGTGTGTCACACTCTG
Organism: Loris lydekkerianus; assembly: GCA_963574355.1. Taxonomy (NCBI): domain Eukaryota; kingdom Metazoa; phylum Chordata; class Mammalia; order Primates; family Lorisidae; genus Loris; species Loris lydekkerianus. Next base: position 8,309 of record CAUYPK010070302.1, read on the forward strand.
GAGCTGCTCCCACAAGCAGAACTCCCTGTCTGGGGCAGCCCCAGAGGAGCTATACAGGGTCACTCCCTACAAAAGATCTAGCAACAATAGAGTGATCCTGATGGGGTCTAATCATGGAGAGGCACCTCCCCAACTCTGAGGACAGCTGGAGGCAATGGTAAAAAAACAATCATGAGGCAAAATCAACAGATAAACTCTGGCAATATGACTAATCAGAGTAGATCAATGCCCCCAAGGATCAATGGGGCAGACACAGCACAAGATCCCATGCACAAACAAATAGCTGAGATGTCAGAAATTGAATTCACAATCTGGATAGCAAATAAGATTGAATAAGAATTTCAAGCAGTAACCCAAAATGTCTCAAGAATTCAACGCATTCAAAGACCAAATGACTAAAGATTTTGACACATTGAGACAAGAAGTTTCATCCCTCAAAGATCTGAGAAACACAGTAGAATCCCTCAATAACAGAATGGAGCAAGCAGAGGAAAGAATTTCTGACATTGAGGACAAAGCTTTCGAACGCTCCCAAACCCTCAAAGAAGAAGAGAAATGGAGAACAAAAACAGACCACTCTCTCAGAGAGCTCTGGGATAATTAGAAGAAAACCAATATTCGTCTTATAGGAATCCCAGAAAGTGACAAAGTGGCTTCACAAGGCACAGAGTCTCTTCTCCATGAGATTATGAAAGAGAACTTTTCAGACATGCCAAGAGATTCTGAAATTCAGGCAGCAGACAGTTTCAGAACTTCAGCATGACTCAACCCGAATAAGACATCCCCCAGACACATCATAATCAATTTCACTAAAGTTAATATGAAGGATAAAATTCTGAAAGCTGCCAGACAAAAGAAAACCAAAAAGTTTGGGCCCATGGGTACCTTTCTCATTGGTCAGTTTGAATCAAGCTAGAGAAGTGGGCTTGGGCTTTTACAGATTCCCAGGCTTTCACCTAAATGGAAGCAAGTGTCAGCCTCCAAGTCCCAGGAAGTTAAGTCTTTACAAATTCCTAACAGCTGAGTCACCACAGGAAGGACCTCGCAGGTATATTCTTGGGGTCTCTTAGAGAAGACCTCTGTTCTCCTAGACCTCGCCCTTCTCGGGTATCCTCTTTCAATGTGTGTTAAAAGTGTAAACTTGGATCCCCTGGACCTAGATGGGAGTAGGATAGGAAGGTATAATTTAAGTCTTGTTGAACTAGGGCTTTTGGACTCAGCCCTGTATGTGGAGAGGCTCTGATAGAGCCTTGCTTAGTGAACATATAGTCCCTGGACCAGAAGCATTGGCATTCCTTGGGGACCTGCTGGGACAGCAGAATTTCAAGCTCCACCCGAGACCCCCTGCATCAGAATCTGTGCTTGAATAACATGCTGTGGGCATCTTAAAGGTTGAAAATCACCATATAATATGGTCTTAAACAGACTAAAAGCCTAAGTACATCTGTTTAGGAACAGCACCCTAACTACAGTGTGGAGTTTAGACTAGAGGGAGCAGTAATGGCTTGGGAAAACTACTGAAGAGGCCACTGCTGTAGCTTACCTAGCAGAGTGCACTATGGTCTGGGTGGGAAGGAGGTACTCACCACTGGTGGCCAGGCTGCTGGCACCATGCAAAGCTGTCATAAAGCAGGGCTTTAACTTTGAATTTTAACAATGGTTTCCATCTGTCTTTTAGTTCTCTAATAGTATCCACTTCTTTGAACTTGGTAATGGTTAAATGAAATTGAGCAAATGGAGAACCTAATTCCAAGTACCAGTCTTAGAATAAGCGCTCAGTAGTTGAAAACTTTAACTCTAGATCATGTTTCAAAACCAAAAATGAAACAAACAACAAAAAAGAAAGCTTCATTGTTACTATTAGAATCAACAATGAAATTTTATCCTAGTAGTTTACAAACTATGGTCTGTTGAACCTACTCTTTATGTATATATTTATTCATATTTATTTATTTATTTGAGAAAGGGTCTTGTCCTATCTCCCAAGGTGGAGTACAGTTGTCAGAATTTCTTTCTGGTCCTTGGTCTTGGGAAGAATGAACCTATAGACCACAGAGATCAGTGATAAGATAAGATATGCTAGATAGTTAGATTGGAAGGAAAGGCACCAGAGCCTCAGGTAGCCGGAGAGATCCATGTGGATAATCCCCACATGGGTCTTTTTGTCTAGGGCAGTGGTTCTCAACCTTCCTAATGCCTCCTAATGCTGTGACCCTTTAATATGGTTCCTCATGTTGTGGTGACCCCTAGCCATAAAATTATTTTCGTTGCTAGTTTATAACTGTAATTCTGCTACTGTTATGAATCATAATGTAAATATCTGATACTCAGGATGTATTCTAATTGTTATAAAGCGATTTCAACCTACAGGTTGAGAACCACTGGTCTAGGGGTCTTATACTGTTTGTAAATAGGAAGATCTTGAGAATTACATTTGGTTGGGAGTTGGCAGACTTCAATGCTGAAAGAATGAGTATATTAACAAATGAATGTAGTCCTTCCAGCTCAGGCCAAAAATATCAGGAAGACTACTTCAGAAGAGACCCAGCTTACATGAAATACTGGAGAAACTGCTTCTCTCCTATCTTGCTTGTATTCAGAGAGTGCAGTTTGGAGAGAAAAAAGCCTGTTTGCTTAGGCCTAGAAAACAGGGATCCTTGTCCAGCCCTGAATGGGGGAAACCCTGTATCACAGTGGCATGGCCATAGTTCATGGCAGCCTTGTCTGGGCTCAAAGGATTCTCTTACCTGTCCCTCTCAAGTAGATATGATTATAGGCCTGTCACTTTGTACAGGTTATTTTTTAAATTTTTTGTAGAGAGGGGGTCTTGCAATGTTTTCCAGTCTTGTCTCAAGTGATTCTCCTGCCTCAGCCTCTGAAGTGCTGGGATTATAGGCATGAGCTGCCGTGCCCTGATTCTACTCTTTAAAAGGTTTTTAGGCAATGAATAAGATAATCAAGAGCCTGTCCCCTAACAAAATCTCCTCCCTATCATTTTTATAGTACTCCTGCCAATCTAATTTTTTTTTGAGATACAGCCTCAAGCTATTACCCTGGGTACAGTGCCATGGCATCACGGCTTACAGCAACTTCCACTTCCTGGGCTTAAGCAATTCTCTTGCCTTAAACTCCTAAGTAGCTGGGACTATAGGTGCCCACCACAATGCCCGGCTATTTTTTTGGTTGTAGTTGTCATTATTGTTTGGCAGGCCTGGGCTGGATTCAAATCTGCCAGGTCTGGTGTACATGGCTGGTGCCTTAGCTCCTTGAGCTACAGGTGCTGAGCTGATAGGTTTGTGTCTATTTCTTTTCTTTTTTTTGCAGTTTTTGGCCAGGGTCGGGTTTGAACCCACTATCTCCGGTATGTGGGGCCGGCGCTCTACTCCTTTGAGCCACAGGCACCACCCATGACAATCTAATTTAACCCAAGCCAATTCCATTCCATTTATGAGAAAAGCTTTTAAGTGTTAAGCACCAAAGTGCTTAACTTAGTTTAGTTTTCATCATTGTAGAAAGGTGCTGCATCTCCATTTTACATAACAAGAAACTTAGACTGAGAAAAATTTGGTTATTTGCCACAGATCACACAGTTAGTAAAATATGGGGGTAGGATTTGAATTAGAAATTCAAATGTTTGTATGTGTGATTTCAAGGCTTATGGTCAGTACACTCCTTATTCGTCAACATACCACTCTAACAAGTTCTCTTTGCTTCTGGTTGCAGGTGTTTAGCATATAGTGCAATTCATGATGGAGAATTTGTCTCAGGTACAACTAAAAGCCCATGAAATGGTGGGTTCATAATGGCTGGCACTTCATGTATCTTAAATAATAGGTGATACTTAGAAGAGCTGAGTACATGTTTGTGTAATGAATATGAAAATACTTTGTGAAGCCTACTATTTGCATTTTGGGGCCATAGTAATCTGGGAATAATTTTTCATGTTTTATGTTAGTTTCCTATTGTAGCTAATTCCTGGATTTACTTTTGTCTTTATGAGTAGGAATTAGTATTTATGAAACTTCTGACATTTGGGTAAAATGTACTTCAGAATGAGAGACCAGTTATAGTCACGATGATAGTGCTTGTAAAAGAGTCTGCATATCTGGAGATACGTTCAAGGTGGTGTTATAATCATTATTGCTACTGAAGGGGATCAGAGTATGCCACCTACAAATGTACTGCTTGGCTATGTAGATTGTTTTTGAGCTAAAGGCCATTGATAATCAATACATGTAGAAAGAAACCCTTCTAAGAACTTCCCTTATTTAACAAAGAGCAGAAACTTCTGAGAAATGAGGATTGCCATAAATCCTGTCTACCAGGGGAATTTTATGGCTGTGAAGAAGATAGAAAGTCAGTACTAAGAAGAACTGGCACAAGCTTTACTAAAGAACCCTTATCTTCCATTAGTTCCCCATATATTTGCCTTTCCACAATTTATTGCTCCTAGAAGCTCATAACAATTTTCCTTTGTTTTGTCACTTTTCCACAAATTTATAACTCTTTGTTAAAATGGTACATGTACCTTTTTAAGTCTGACCACCTCTTTGAGATTTTTATTTTATTTCTGTGAGACTCCTCTCACCTTGTATACGTAATATCCTCCTATTAACCTATCTTTGGTCAGTTCAGTTTGAAGGGCCCAACATCTAAACCTTAAGAGGGTGGAGGAAAAAGTTTTTTCTTTCCTATTACTACAGTAATCAGGGTCCTAGAACCCTATGCATTAAATCAGAAAATGCAGACCACATATAAAAACACCTTTAATATAACATACAGTAGAACCTCTGTGAGTTGACCACCCAAGGTACTGCGACAAATTGGTCAACATACAGAGGTGGTCAACATAGGGGATTAGCCTGCTGTACTGATATGTACATATGGTACTTGTCTGGTCTATGAAAATTAGGTCAACTCAAGAAGGTGGTCCATATAGGGAGGTGGTCAACTATTGAAGTTCTGCTGTACTTCATACTTTTTGAGAAATAATTTACTGATTTTTATAATTGAAGAAAATGTTTCATTTCCTATGCCTAGCTAGTAATATTTTCATTTTAATGTGTATTTTTTTAAAATTAAATCACAAATTAATTTGTATTCTTAAAAACAGCTTGTATTTGACCTGATACCTTGATGCTGTCGTGTTTTATGATTTGAATCTTTCTCTCTCTTTCTCACTTATCTTGATAATACAGATTCTTTTATTTAATATTTCCCGTTAAGTGCCCAAACCTGATTTGGGGGTGCTAGCATACAAGTGAACACCTCCTCTTATTTTATCATCTCTTACGTTTTCTTTTGTCCCATCTATACAGAAAAAATCAGCACTGGTAATTTCTGCTTCTAACCACTCCTTTTGTGGAAAGCTTTGTGGTGCTTTCTTCCCAGTAAAATATCTGCCTGAAATTCCCATAGAGCGGAGACATTGAAGCCTGAAGCCCAAGTGCCAGGCAGGCCACAGGAGCCCAGAGAATGCCATGTTGCCTTCCAGAGGGTTTTCAGAGCACTGGGATTTGAGATTGGAAGGTTAACGGCCTCAATAAGATTCATTTTGCAGGAAAAGAGAGTGTAAATAATTGAAGATGCCTGCCTTGTTCAGTGCCCAGGAGCATAAGAAGGCTCAGATCAGTTATGTCTTGAACGGATTTCCTCATGCACCCTCTATTCATGGTCCTTGGAGACCCATGTTGGGGGAAAATGTCATTTAACATAGTTAAATATTTTAAAAAGCTGCCAATGGAAAGGTGAGTGGGATGATATCAGTTTCATTTGACATTTACTTTGGTAAAATATTTCTGAACTCTCACAGGTTATCAGTAAACTTGAATTGTAATTGTTTTAATATTTTTTCACTCAAACTGAGAAGTCAGTTTTAATAATTGTGTGAAAAAAATAGTGAAGTTGCTTCTTAATAGGTATCAACTGGCAAAAAGCTATTTTGTTAGTCTGATTTCAGAGATCCTCAAAGATTTCAGCTCTACATATTTCTCTTTAAGCTATTTTAGAGAAAAGACTCACAAAGAAGTGACTTGTCTTACCCACTATCACCCGGGCAAGGGATTGCAAAGGAGGGGTACCAGTTAGGGTCTAGGGAGGAGAAAAATAATGCAGAAATTTGAACAAGGAAGTTTCACATAAAGATTTATTATTTATAGGAACTTTACTAAGAGGAGATATAAAATAACTCTTTTTTTTTTTTTTTTTTTGAGAGTCTCACTTTGTCACCCTCCATGGAGTGCCATGGTGTTATAGCTCACCTCCAATGCTTGGGCTTGGGTGATTCTCTTGCTACAACCTTCCAAGTAACTGGGACAACAGGCACCCACCAAAACACCCAGCTATTTTTAGAGATGGGGTTTCGCTTTTGCTCAGGCTGGTCTTGAACCCGTGAGCTCAGGGCATTCTACCCACCTCAGCATCCCAGAGTGCTAGGATTACAGGCATGAGCCACCATGCCTGGTCCAACAACTCTTTTTTTTTTTTTTTTTGTTTGTTTGTTTGTTTTAATTTTGGTTTAATGTGAGGGTACAAACAACAAGGTCAAAATATTTGAATTTGTTAGGTAGAGTCCCTCTTGCTGTTGTGTCCTGCACTCAAAGAAAACAACTCTTAAAATACACTCCAGGCCCAGCAAAAGACAAACTTGGAAGTGAGAGCTATCCACAATGCTGGGATTCAGACCTCATCAGAGAAGGTACAGTTACAACTCACTGAATGGCAGAGAAACACACCGGGTTGTCTGAACAGGCCTAGGTGGCAAGGAACTGCCTATTTGGGTGCTGGTGAAATGTTTGGGGAAGTTGCCTTTAAGAGAGTGTTGGTGAACTCACACCAGTAAGGTAGTTGGCACATGCATGGAACCCATTGGAATCCCCCTCCCCTGCCCATGTTGGAGAAGATTATAGCTGGAGTCTCTGGAATACCTATGGGGGCACCTCCAAAACTCCCTGAGAACTGTCCATGGAGAATGTTACCAAAACTGCTGCAAGGGGACCAGTTGGAGCACTCAGGGAACCCACTGAGATTCCACTTCAGTTTGCTAGGGCAGAGCACACCAAGCCAGGAACCAGGAAGAAAAGGCATGTTCTCTGGCCAGTGTCCCTCGGGGCTCTATTGATGCTACAGCTTAACATCATGCTGGCAGCCTTGGCAATGAAGAGTGGGTCTGGAGCCAAGAGTCAGCAAGTTGACAGCATAGGAGATGCCTTCTAGTGTGTAAAAGATGCCTTCTTTTTACTACATTATATGTCATGCCCACAATTGTCATTGTTTTTCTACTTTATTTCATGGTACATCAAGATTTGTGGCAGATATTAGTGAACACAAAGAGAACGTTAGGATTAAGAACTTATTCTAAGTCTTAGCGCATTCTCTGATCTGAATATTTAGGGAAATGACCAAAATTTAGCAGCATACACCTGGGGACAATTTCTGTAATGATTAAGAAGTATTAGAAAAATTGAAACAATTAAACAAGAAATTCAGGACCCCAATTTTTTCAACATCATAGTCAAATCAAAGTGAAGGAAAAGTCTAGTCAATTTGTAGAGACCTGTGTTATCCTATAGGAACTGAATTTTTTATTTCATTTTAATTCATTTAAGTTAAAAAATAATTATTTCAGGGTTTGGAAAAATTTTAAGTGTGTTTGGAATAATTTAGAGGATGGCATGGGAGGTTTCATGGACCAAGCTTAGAGGGGGCATACTTCACTTCTGCTCTCATCCAACTGGCTGTGCTGGGGAGGAAAAACTTTTTCTCTACTCTGTTATGTTTAGCGATTGGAGGCCTGCAAATTAAACTGACAAAAGACAGACTAACAAGAGAAGAGACAGATTTTTATTCATGTGGGTACACAAGAGTGCACAGAAAAATGTGATTCAAGGAGGGAGTTAGAATTTGGTATTTATATACCATCTTAATAGGGGAAGAAGGGGAATGAAGGCACTTACTAGAAAACAGATGACTTTTAGGAAAGATAAATAGACTCTTAGGAGAATAGATGGGAGATATGATAGTTTTGTGACAATGCTTATGTAGGTGATTTCTTATGCTGGTGCAGACTTCTCCTCTCTGGTGTTACAAATTAGTCTTCCCTACCCTGGCAAGAGATTTATGACAGTCGAATTCTTTTGGGAGGCTCTGCTTTCAGGCAGATGAAAAGAATTCAACCTAGGCTCATGCTTCTAATCCCAGCTCTTTGGGAGGCCAAGAAAAGAGGATGACTTGAACCCAGGAGTTTGAGACTGGCCTAGGCAACATAGTGAGATCCTGTATTCAAAAATAAGAAGGAGTTCAGAAAAAAAAAAAAGTTTATTGATTCTCAACTGCCTATGTCCCCAAATTATTTTTATGCTACAGGGATGTATTACTGGAGCTCAGTTACTCGGTCGCAAGGAAAAAAATTTGGTGTACAGCTAGCCAGATTTGAATTATGAGGGTTAGCTGGGATTTAACCATCCTGGGCACCAGAAGAGGGCACTATGTGGCTTAACTCAATCAGTTTATGCCATTTCTTCGGACTTCATGGCTGGTTCAGAGGAGAGGACATGCTCTAGGCTGATTCAATTAGAGTGGATCTGGGGACCTTCACGGAGATGCTAGACTCAGTACCTCCACTGGGCAGGTGATATGAGGTTTAGAGCTAGTAAATCCATGAGGAGAGAGCCTAGATTGTTAGGGCACATGATCCGGAATCGGAGTATGAAGCTTATCCAGAGGAAGCAGAACCAAGAAATCAATCCTGGTGATGTCAGGTCCAGATCCAGACCTGTTTGAAGTTTGGCTGTAAAGTTATATGACCCAATACATTCCCTTTTAACATAGGAAAGTTTAAATTAAATTTTCTATTGCTTGCAATCAAAATGAAATTACTTCATATAATATACCAGTGTAACTCGGCTATTTTTGTTATTAAACCAAGATCTATTCATGTTATCTCAAGAAAATGGAGGTGAATTATAAAGCTATATGTGGGATGGAAGTGGAATCCAGCAAGGAACAACTCTCAGAAGCAGTTGCCCTCTGTACTCTCTCTGTGTTCCTAGGGTCTCATGTACTCTTATATCTCTGCTTCTTTGTGGGCAACTGCTGTGAGATACATACTTTTGATTTGCACTCAGCCATTATATTAAGGTAACCGTATGTTCACTTTGCATGGGACAGGTTTATTTTACATAGGCTGTTCTGGCATCCCTTCTGGTTTAGCTTTTCTCCTGGATTTTTCATTTTAATGACATTTTTATCATTACAAGTAACATTAAAGTAAGCCAGGAGGGCTCACCAAAGTCTTGTACTTACAGCTTTTACCACTGATTTGTTTAGTAAAATGTAAAATGCAAATGAGATGAACTGGGTATCATTTTAACCCAGGATTAAATATTAAAGGAGGCTACAATCATCTGTTTCTCTTTTTGAGACCCTTCCTGATATTTATATATTGTATCAATATATTGACACCCTATAACTGACACTCCTCTCTTAAGTGTAGTATTCTGGGTGCTTACTTATAAAATAAAGTACAGTCATGTGCTGCTTAATAATATTTAGGTCAATGATGGACTAAATACATATCGACAGTGGCCCCATGAGATTGTAATTCTGTATTTTTACTGTTCTTTTTCTATGTATAGATAAGTTTAGATAGACAGTTACTTACCATTGTGTTACAATTGCTTACATTATTCAGTATAGTAACATGGTGTATAAGTTTGTAGCCTTGGAGCAACAGACCATCCTATATAGCCTAGGTGTGTAGGAGGCTATTCCATCAGGTGGTGTGTGTAAGTACATTCCATGATGTTTTCCCAGTGATTAAATCTATTGTATCCTTGTTGTTGACACATGACTGCACTTTAGCTTGGGATGACTGTAGCTAACCCTCAGACCTAGCTGGCTTTGGGAGATGTTCTCCATTGCTGCCTCTGCTGACCACTGGTCTACCAGCCTGTTATGCAGTAGCCTTAGCCTGTGAGATGCACAAAGTTATCAAAGGCTATTCAGAAATGTAGAATATTATAAGTGAGGTATGTGGACTAAATGCAGAAAATATGCTGAGCAGTTTTGGCATAGAGCCTATGGAGGACATTTCGAATGTTCTTACTAAGGTGGTTTTGTATATGGTATGGTATAAATCTAAAACTATTTTATTTGTGGCAATAATTTTGTAATTTTCAGTAATTATAGCTATATGATTTAATAATTTTTACTGTCTTCACTCTCCAAAGTGTCTTAATTTGGATTCTAGGTTATATGGTTACCATATTGTAAGATTATCTTTACATCAGTCTTTCAGTTCCAGCTCTCTCTTTTAACTGGCTCATTTTTTTTTTTTTTAGACAATTGGTTTAGTCTAGCTTGTGATAATGTCATAACATTTGTTATTGGCTAGCCAGTGGGTTTGTGGCTGTTGAACCAAGTCCTTTCTCTTGGTCCCATCATATAGGGTGGGGGTGGGGTGTCACATGATATAAAACGCATGGGCCACTTGACCTAGAGTGGACATGGCTATGACCGTAATGTTGAATTCCTATATAAAGCACTTGAAAAAAACTGCCAAAGAAATAACTGCCAAATCCTCTAACAGTGAAGAATTGCTACTTGCAAACTGAAGCAATGTCTATAACTCTAGTATTTTGGGAGGCCACTTGAAGTTACAATGAGCTGTGATTGTGCCTCTGAATTGCAGTCTTTGAAACAATGTGAGAGACCTTCTTGTGTCAAAAAAAAAAAAAAAGCCCTAAGAGAAAATCTTGCTCACAATGGTGTCCTCCGCATCTTTAAAATGTGATAGGTCTGTATAACAGAAATTCAATAAATATACTGTATATTAAATCTCCAGTATGTATAAATGAATACATAAATAGTATATCACTTTCTGGTGTTGGGTCTGGAAACAAAATAGTCTCTACTCTAGAGAAGCTTAGAACAGTTTTTTGTCACGTGTTTGTCTACTGAATAGGGTCACGATGGAATGGGGCAGTAGGCCAGGAGGGTGACACCATGGTGTCAGGGTAGCTGAGATACACACCTTGTTTTCTCCCTTGGAAGAGTCCAGAAATCTGAAAACAGCAAAAAGTGTTTGTTGGAAGCTTATTTTGTTAGACCTCTGCCATAGATAAGTCAATGATTTCCCTCCCATTGTAGGCTCACCTGTCACCTTTCAGCTTTGAGGGAGCCCACCACAGTTTACTCACTAAAAGGGCTTAGGGCAGGGCATGTGAAAGTGTGGAAAGGGTCACTATGATTTGGAAATAATGCTGCTCACAGATATCCCAGTTCACCTCACTCACCCTCTGAGTATGTCATAAGATAATGTTTCTTCACTCCTTTGAAATTAGGTGTGGCCACGTGACCTGTTTTGGCCAGTGAGATGTGACTAGGAGTGTTGTGTGTCACCTCCTCAGAGATCCACACAGTCCAACCATATTTTCTTTTTCTCGCTGTGGGGGTTGTAAAGCACGCATGGGGTAGAATTCTCTCTCAACCTTCCTCCTCCTCAACCCTGACTTGCATCAGACATGTGGAGTGAGGGAGAAATAAACTTCTCTGTTAAGCATCGAGCTTGGGAGGTATCACTGCAGCTAATTCTGATGGATATAGTCACAGAAATTGGGTTTGCCAGGGTGAATACATTTCAACTCATCTTCAAAGTAATTTCAGAGACTCACATTTGCAAATCTTCTGAGGCATATATAAAAGATGTTGGACAGAGTACCAAGGCTACTCTGAGAGCCTCTGTTGACAAGAAATAAATTTGCTTTTGACTCTCCTGTTTTTTTTTTTTTAATTTATTTATTGTAATGTGATCTTTTCCTAGAAAGCAGTGACTCTGTAGAGACAGTGGATTCTTTAGTGAGGAAGAGATATGGAAACAGAACAGGGAGAACACTGAGGAACTGCTCCTGGACATTGAAATGGTTTGCTCACTTTCTGCCTGGATCCAACATCCCTTCAAGTGAATACTCCCAATTCTCCTTTTCTTCATACTCTTCCCTTTTCTTTGTAAATCACATACACTGTGTTTGCAGGAACTTCATTTAATTAGAATAAATATCATGTATTAAGTGATTCATTTTTCCCTATAAAGCAAGCCATTTATCAATTTTTTTGTAATTGTTTAGTGCGCTTGTTGGAAGTTTTATGATCTATGGTGTCTATTGAAGCTTCCATTTGAAGGGGGGCAGAGGCAGTGCCAAAGAAGGGATCACAGGGAGATAAGCTCCCCCACCCCACATCTGAAAGGCCAGAGAAAGGATGGTGATTATTCTATTCAGCAATCTAATTGTCTGTCTTTGGAGAATGATAGGAGGGAGAGTGGAAGTCACAAATAACATCTTTCCCACTGTCAAGGTATACTCAAACTATTTACAATCCCTGATCTCTTTTAGGTTTGGCTTTTATTTCCCCCTTGTCCTGCAGATTAAACCTTTGAGGAAGTTCGTAGTGGAAAGGGGGAAGATATTAAAAAGAAAAAAAAGAAAAACACATATACTTGCAGACATTGGCAAGAAACCATATTATTTTTCCCCTTCAAAGAAATCTCCTGGAGGGGCTGTAAGCTTATTCAAATGAAATTGCTGTGTTGCAGACTTTTAGAGCTTCTTATTTTTGAAATTGTTTTTTAAATGTTCTTTATGCACCATTCATTCATTTATTTAAATTAGTATGTTGAGTGCCTGTTATGTGTTGAGTACTGTGTAAGAACTTGGGAAATAATGATGACTGTGTTAGTCCTAGCTCCGTCTAGATATTTGCCAACTATTGAAGGACCACAGACAAGTAAACCAGATGTCTTCACTGTGGGTTTTATCAATACAGCAATAGACATACAAGCAGCATGCCGGGGGGGAGGGGATAGGAAAGGCACCTGACCCAGGCTGATACAATATGGCCAAGGAAAGGCTCCTGAAGCAAGAAAACAAATAGGAATTTGGTGAACAAGAGGAAGCAGGGGTATTCAGTGGTCTGGAGGTAAGTAGTAGCGTGGCATATTTGGAGAGTGGAGTGCCCCTGTCTCTCTGCTCCTTTCAGACCTCTGATCTCCAACTCTATCCTCCATGTCTCTGACTTGCTCCTTCTTCTGTATTTTCTGTATTATTTTCTTCTTTCTATGTTAACATTATGGATAATTCAACAATGACCATTCAAGACAGGGGCAATAGAGGGTATGGAAGGAATGGTAGGAAGGAGTTATGCTAGATTTGAGAGATTGGTTAAATGTCTAAATGAGGATGTGGGTAAGCATACATCCACATGTGTGTGTGTAGATACGCACACACACACATATATCTATATGCATATTTATGAGGTATGTGTGTGTATCTGGTGTTCAGATACATACACATATATGTATATGTATACGTGCAGAAAATCATCACATGATGACATTTAAAATTATGGACCTGGATAAGATCATCTAGGCAATGAGCACAGAGAGAAAAAAGGAAAGATGCAGACCTGAGGGATTTCAAGATTAAGAGATGAGAGAGAGTGAGAGAGCAGGAGTGAGAGTGAGCCTTGTTTTTAGCAAGTAAACTCGTTTATTCTGACTAATCCTTCTTCTAAAATCTATGCAAATTGCTAGATAAAATATTAAAAAAACTCTATCAATTAAAGAGCATTGAAGACATGAAATGATAATCCAAATTCTGGAAGAAAACCTGAAGTTCGGATGATAGTAGATTTTTCTTTTTTTAAATTCTTAAGAGATGTGGTCTCAGTGTGTTACCCAGGTTGGCCTTGAATTTTGGGCTCAAGTGATCTTTCTGCTCTAGGCTCCCAAGTAGTTGGACCTACAGGCACAATCCACCTTACCCAGTGATAAGTAAGTTGTTAAAATCCTGAGGGCATTTGCTCATACTGCAGACTTGGGCTTCATTTAAATGCTGTAAAAAGCAAAGAAGACAGATGTCCAGGGATGCCTTCAGATTTGTTGTTTTAAAGGAGGGTTTCTGAACACTTAGCTGAAACGTCAAAGAATTAAACCTAAGAGAAAGATGCAGTAACTAAACCCTACTGCCTCTTTGCTACTGATGACAAGGGATATGTCTTTCTACTGAACAGAAACAAAAAGAAAGCAAAGAGAAAAAAGAAAACCCATTCTTGAGAAGCTGTGACATTTATGTAGATATTTCTCTGTCTATGCTCATCCCTGGGTGGACCAGGCTATGCCTTGTCTGGGATTGGTCCTTTCCCCAAAGCACCTGGCAGAAGCAACTAAAAGCACCTCTGGAGGAAGCACATTCATTCTAGACCATGGTAACACTTTGAGAGAGTTGCTCAGTGACAATAAGGTAAATTAAAATAAGGAGGTAAAGGAAATAAATTCATGAAGAAATAAGGCAACATAAGCGAGAACCACCAACCACAAAAGGTAGGACTAGACCTACAAATACTTCAGATAATATAATTATGAGGAACATATCATTAAACAATTGTTTTCTAGTTTAAAGAAATAAATAACATGCTTAAAAATATTAGCAGAAGAGAGATTAAAGATAGCAGCCGAGTAACAGCTTCCCTGCAACTGGGCATGCCGAGTCTGGGGAGAAAAGACTCCAGGCATCTCTGGCTGGTGAGATCTGCCTATAATCATCCCTTTGAGGATACAGGGAGACAGCAAGGGACTTCTAGACCCCCAAAGGAATGACAAAAACAGTGAAAAACTGGCAATTGGTTGCGTGTGTTTGATCGACCTAATCATGCTGGCAACCACAAGCAGCAGTGAGATGGCAAACCAGAAGGGCCTTACGTGTGAACTGTTTTGGTGTTCTTGGACTTGGCACTCAGTTGAACTGCCTTAGGGAGAGCTTGAGCAGGAGTGTGGAGAACTTTGGGCATTGACTGGGGTCCCAGACTGAGCCACTGAGCTGGGCGCACGAAGCCATTGTGAAAGAACTGCCCTGGCAAGTTCCGCCCTTAAGGTCCCAGAGCAAGGATCGGGCAAGACAAAGTAACCTAGTGACTGAGCAGCCTAAAGGCGGGGACTGAGCTGCCTTGCAGCCTTAATGCTGAGGGGCAGAGTGAAACGGTTTTGGCACACTGGAGCCTTGGGCTGTTGCCCTGGGTAGAGTGCCGTGACATCACAGCTCATAGCAACCTCAAACTCCTGGGCTTGGCACCACCCAGACATCCATAAGAGCTGTGCAGCAACCCCCGATCAGTGACCTGCACCCACCGGGCCTCCGCACTCCCTGACCAGGAACTGCGGGAGCCACACAAACCTGCATCCCCCTCCTGTGTCCTCCCAGCCTCCACACTAGCCTGTTCATCTGGCCAGGGACTCTGGTAGCTGCGTGCCCTCTGGAACCCTCCCTGCCCCAGTGCAGAGCCCTTCTCCTGGCCAGAGACTGCTGGAGCCTTGGGCTCTCTGAGCCAAAGTCACTGGGTGCCAGGCATTCCCAGAACTGTGCACACCACCTCCAGCCCTGTTGCTGGATCCGAATGTGTCACACACTGGAGCTGCTTCCACAACCAGAACTCCCTAGCTGGAGCAGCCCTAGAGGAAATAAACAGGGTCACTCCCTACAAAGATCCAGCAACAATAGAGTGATCCCACTGGGCTCTAATCTTGGAGAGACACCTCCCCAACTCTGAAGACAGCCAGAGGCAACAGAGAAAAACAATTATGAGGTGAAATCAACAGAAAAACTCAGGCAATATGAATAATCAGAGTAGGTCAACTCCCCAAGGATCAATGGGGCAGAAACAGCACTAGACCCCATGCACAAACAAATAGCTGAGATGTCAGAAATTGAATTCAGGATCTGAATAGCAAATAAGATCAAATTAGAATTCCAAAAGTTATCGCAAGAATTCAATGAATTTAAAGACCAAATGACCAAAGATTTTGACACATTGAGACAAGAAGTTGCATTCCTCAAAGATCTGGGAAACACAGTCGAATCCCTCAGTAACAGAATAAAGCAAGCAGAAGAAAAAATTTTTGAGATGGAAGAGAAAGCTTTCGAATGCTCCCAAATGCTCAAAGAGGAAGAGAAATGGAGAGCAAAAACAGACCACTCTCTTACAGAGCTCAGGGATAATTAGAAGAAAACTAATATTCGTCTTATAGGGATCCCCGAAAGTGACGAAGTGGCTTCACAAGGCATAGAGTCTCTTCTCCATGAGATTATGAAGGAGAACTTTCCAGATATGCCAAGAGATTCTGAACTTCAGATAGCAGTTTCAGAACTCCAGCATGACTCAACCCAAATAAGACATCCCCCAGAAACATCATAATCAATTTCACTAAAGTTAATATGAAGGAGAAAATTCTGAAAGCTGCCAGAAGAAAGAAAACCGTTACCTACAAGGGGAAGAATATTAGAATAACTGAAGATCTCTCTGCTGAAACCTTTCAAGCTAAAAGAGGATGTTCATCAACTTTTAATCTCCTAAAACAAAATAACTTTCAACCCAGGATCCTGTACCCAGATAAACTGAGCTTCATTTATGATGGAGAAATTAAATATTTCCATGACATTCACATGTTGAAGAAATTTGCCACAACTAA